>SJXQ01001782.1:37384-50805 GCA_006408695.1 Aepyceros melampus | reverse complement strand
ATGCTTGGGGCTGGTGCACTGGGATGACCTAGAGGGATGGTACGGGGAAGGAGGTGGGAGGGGGGTTCAGGATGGGGCCCATGGTGGATTCATGTTGATGTATGGCAAAACCAATACAATATTGTAAAGTAATTAGCCTCCAATTAAAATAAATAAATTTAAAAATAAAAACAATTAAAAATATAATGAACACTCCATATGTATACTTAATGAGTTTAACAAGATCCTGGGTCATTTGTTTTCATGATTCTTTCATTCTAAACAATGAAAGAGTTTCAATACTCCTTTCAAATTTAAAAAAAAAAAAATATTTCTACCAGAAACTTTGTCTTTTCATTGTCTAAAGGAGGAGTTCAGAATCAGGATGTTAGGCTCAAAGGTAGAGTTCAATTTCCCTCACATTCATCCCTCCCAACTATTTGAAAGTCTTTCACTGTTAAAGTTAGGGCATGTTTTTTGTTGCTAATATAAAACATAATACATAGCATGTGAAATTAGTATCAACACATATCAAAAATATTTTCAAACTATTACTAGAAAAAAATCAGTGGCATAGTGTTTTGTTGTTTAGGTATTCATACTGTAAGTTATCTAACCAAACCTTCCTCTGTGAGCATTAGGTTATTTCCAGTCCTTTTGCAATGAGAAATCATGATGCATAATCTCTTTTGTGACCATCTTTGGAAGTGTATCTGTAGGATACATTTCAAAAGGTATATGCATTCTTTATTTCATTTTGTTGTCAAAATGCCCCCATAGCGACTTAGTGGATTACACTCTTGCCAGCAACTATATCCCAGCTCACCACTGCAGTATTATCATCAACTGTCTAATTTTTTTTCCTCCCTGGGAAGTGGAAAAAAAAAAAGGTATGTCATTATACTTATTTTTCTCTCATTATGTATAAGACACGGAACATCTTTTATATGTTTAGAAAAGCATCTTTCTTTACCTTTCCTTCTCTTCTCCCCAGCTTGATCAATTCATACTTCACTTTTCAACTGTTCTACCTTCTGTAGCTTTAGAACATATTTCAATATGTGGTAATACTTGTGCCCACTCATTTTTCTTCACTTTAGAATTTTCCAGACTATTATTTTTTTTTCATATACAATTCAGAATGATGAGTTTCCAATAAAATTCTTTTCATATTTTCCTTGGAATCAGGTTAAATTTACAAAATTTAAAGGAGAATTGACTTATTTCTTCCATCATATCATTGAATCTGTCTAAGAACAAGAAATGTAGTTTTCCTTTATCTAAACACGGTTTTAAACATGTCTTTTGGTTATTGCTATAATTGGAATCTTTGCCTGCATTGTTCACTTATAAGAAGGGTATTTCTTTTTTGCATTCTCTACACAGCCCTTTGCTGAATTTTCTTATATTGAAATTTAATACTTTTTCCATTTAATTCTTTTAGGTTTTCAAGTGTATAACTTGGCAGATAATTTTTTTAATCTCATTCCTCACCCCCGACTCCAATAGTGTAATTATATTGGCTTATAGTTTGGAATAGGAGTGGGGGTGGTAGGCATTTCTATGCAAATAGACATTTCTGTTCTATTTCTGATATGTGGACATGCTGCTTGAACTGAACATGTAAACTGTTATATTGATTTCTGGCTTGAAATTTTTGTGTATTTTAATTTACATACTGCTTTTTTGCTCCAAAATTTCTAGTCACTAAAAAAAAATGAGATTGTTTCACATAAGCCAAAAGTTATTTTCTGAGGGGAAGATCTATTTGTGTTATATTGTTTGTTCTGGGTAGTTAATTATATCTTGCAGGCCATTTCCAGACTTTTGAGAAAACAATGGTTTTTATAACTGCAAGTCTTAGGTGGTGCAGAGCAGACTTGTGGAAGTAAAAGAATTCCATGACCTTAAAAGAAAATTGCCCGGTTTCCTTGGAAAGCAGAACAGCCAGAAATAGTTTCTCTGTACTTAAGAGACAGGCCTGATAAAGGCAAGAAATGTAAACAAATTGTCTGTTAAAATAAACATAATTACCACACCAAAAAATAAAAAACCTGAAGAAACAGAGAGACGCTCAGGGCCCTGGGCAGTGGCTTCTTTATTCTAAGCTGCGTCTGATTCAAGCTACATAGATCCAGTAGGAGGAAACCGTTGATGAACGACTAACCATGGGGTGGTTAAAAGTAACAGGAGAAACCACATCAGAATCCCACTGTTTGGCTCTACAATCCATAAATGTTATTAAAGGACTAGCTTGTATTAAATCAAAACCTCTTAGGTGCTGTAGGGCAAACAAAAGATGAGTAAGACATAGACCTTCCCTCTCAGTAACCCATCACTTAATAAACCATAATGAATGCACTGTGTACACTGTTGGTGTGTGTGTGACTGAGTGTGTGTGGTTTGAGTGACTGTGCATGTGTGCTGAGTTGCTTCAGTCGTGACTGACTCTTTGCAACCCCATGGACTGTAGCCCACCAGGCTCCTCTGTCCGTGGGATTCTCTAGGCAAGAGTATTGGAGTGGGTTCCTACTCCAGGGGATCTTTCTGACCCAAGGATCGAACCCTTGTCTCATATGTCTCTTGCACTGGCAAGTGGATTCTTTACCACTAGCACCACCTGTGAAGAGGATTATGAAAGGTGAATTCCATACCGAGAATCAAATTTTCCTAGAGAAGTAAAATTTAAGCTAGCCTTGGAAATATCTTGGCTTACAAATAAGTTGGAGGAGGGACATTATGGTCTTATTCCAGGTAGATGGAACCGTTAAGGGATTTGGGTTTTGTTCATAGTTCTTATCTTCTTCCCCACCACCACCCCCCTAGCGCACACAAAATAATAATAGTCATAAGTGAGAGGAAACTTTGAGAGGTGACGGATATGTTTATAAACTTGATAGTGGTGATGGTTTTATAAGTGTACGCTTATCACCAAGCTCAGCAGGCTATTTACATTAAATACATACACCTTTTCACATACCAGTCATATCAGTAGAGTGCTTTAAACAAAGATTTGGAAGTGAGTGTTCCGTTTTCCAAATACTGTGCATATGCAATTTAATACGTTTTTTGCTCTGTAGCAGTGTGTACAAAAATGAACCCGTTTCTGTCCCTCACATTCTTCTAATTCATCACTTTAGAATATCAGCATTGTTATTATATGTGTTATTAACATCTGAAAGATTTATCTGTGTTTATACATGTGATTGGACTTCCCTGGTGGCTCAGATGGTAAAGTGTCTGCCTGCAATGCAGAGACCTAAGTTCAGTCCCTGGGCTGGGAAGATCCCCTGGAGAAGGAAATGGCAACCCACTCCAGTTCTCTTGCCTGTAAAATCCCATGAACAGAGGAGCCTGGTAGGCTACAGTCCATGGGGTCACAAAGAGTTGGACATGACTGAGAGGCTTCGCTTTCATACATGTGATTGGAGCTCTAGCTCACTGCAGTTAGGGCCAGGGACAAACTTGCTGGAATGAAAGTTAGAAAGGTAGGTTGAAGCCACAGTAGTGGAGTATCAATATAAGACTTAGTGGTTTGGGAAGTAACAGAGTAGGATTTTTTTTTTTTTTTTTAAAGAAGTTTCAGGGAAGGAATGGTTACACGCCCAAAGCTTTAAATTCAAAAGCCTAGGACAGAGGAATTAGAAGAACTGTATCTTACACAGTTAAAAACTTTGAAATGTGAAATCAAAAAAGATGATTCGTTGCAGTTACAGAAAATATTTTCTAAAGTGAAATCAAAACAAGAGGCATTAAGGAGCTTAACAAATGCATCAAAGTAAATCAAAGTCAGAATTACCTGCTTAGGACAAGATTCGTCTAAACTAAGCACTTTTACAGGGACCTCATGAACAGTAACAGAAGTTGTCAATACATCAGAAAATGAGAGGGATCCCGAGAATGTAATCCCATGTAAGAAGTGTCCAGAGAGGAAAAAGAGAGCAGAGACCCTCAGTGGTTCCTTGATGTTCTTCTTTATTGAGAAAGAGGTGGGGAAGGCCCCATTCCCGCAGAACCAATGAATGCCTAGAATATTCTTGGTCACATCAGTAGGTTGAATAGAGAGAAATCTCCAAAAAAAAGTGTGATGCTGTCCTCAGGATATTTTTTTTAAAAAAATTTTCAGGCAGTAAAAGAAGCAAACATGTCACATGTGCATATGATTGGCAAATTGGTATCTAGTTATACATCTGAGTGTGTTCTCTTGTGCCTGGCTTCTGTAACTCAACATTTTGTTGACCTGAAAGTTTCGAAGGATGAAATCAATGGCTTCTTGTTAAACTGTGTCACCCGGCCGTAAATAGCAGCTTGGGAGAGGACTGGCAAAGTGCCTGCGGGATTACCATCTCCTTGTAGTTTTCTTGAGGGAACCCTGAGAAATTCAGCCTGGCGCAACCTATTTCTGGGCTAGGCAAGCTGCTTCTGTTCAGTGGGAGACTGTCAGCTGAGACAACGTGGCTTCTTTTAAAAAGCAATCCATCCAGCTAAAGTAACAGTTCTTCACAGGGACTAAATAAAAGAAAACTTGTTTAATTCACTTGAATTTTTAGAATACTTTTCTCAAAATAAAGATAGCTCTATTATAGAACCAATACATACTCATACATTTTTTTTCTGAATATAACTGAAAGATATAAAAAGAAAAGAACTCGCTCGAATCTCACCACCCAGAGTAATCACTGTGTCACATTCTGGTCTCTAATCTCCTATGATGGATGTGTGTGCTGATACCCTTCAGACTCTCACGCTGTGACTCTTTTAGGATTCGACTCAGCTCTGAGAGATAAGAAGCCTGAAGTAACATGGCTGAAACAGTTCAGCTGTTTGTTTCTTACGAAGGAAGTCCAGGGGTAAAGAGTCCAAGTCAACACCATCTTCAAAGTGTGGCTTACTGTTTGTGATCCAGGGTGACTTTACCAGCTTGCGCCATCACATCCTTTTTCTAGTCAACAGGAACGAGGCTTCCAGGTGGTGCTAGTGATAAAGAATCCACCTGCCAGTGCAGGAGACATGGGTTTGATCCCTGAGTCAGAAAGGTCCCCTGGAGTAGGAAATTGCAACCCACTCCAGTATTCTTGCCTGGAAATTTTCATGGACAGAGGAGCCTGGCGGGCTACAGTCTGTGGGGCCATAGAGAGTCTGACATGACAGAGCACACACACACAGGAGGGAGGAAGGAGCAAGGAAAGGCATGCTCCTTCCCTTCAGTTGGTTCTCCAAGCTGCATGCACACCTTGATAATTCCTCCTGGCAGAATTTAGTTACATGACTACATCTAGTTGCAAGAGAGACTGGTAATCTTATTTGTTTATTTATTTGGCTGTGCTGGGTCTTAGTTGTGGTATGTGGATCTAGTTCCCTGCTGCTGCTGCTAAGTCGCTTCAGTCGTGTCTGACTCTGTGTGACCCCATAGATGGCTGCCCACCAGGCTCCCCTGTCCCTGGGATTCTCCAGGCAGGAACACTGGAGTGGGTTGCCATTTCCTTCTCCAATGCATGAAAGTGAAAAGTGAAAGTGAAGTCGCTCAGTCGAGTCTGACTCTTAGTGACCCCATGGACCGCAGCCTACCAGGCTCCTCCGCCATGGGATTTTCCAGGCAAGAATACTGGAGTGGATTGCCATTGCCTTCTCTGTTAGTTCCCTGACCAGGGGTCAAACCCAGGCCTCCTGCATTAGGAGCAGTGTCTTAGCCACTAAACCATAACAGAAGTCCCAAGACCTGGGAATCTTTATTCCAAGTGGCTGGAATTCCACCTGAGATTTGGGGTTCTCCTATGAAAGGACAAAGGGAAATGCAGATAATGAGATGACGGTGTCTGTCACAAGCCTTTCCATTTTGAATATTTGTAAGCTCACTTTGGGTCTTTTTATAGGATTACATTGTATGGATTTATTCCTCTGTTGGACATTTTGGTTTCCATCCCTACTGTCCCATACAACGCTGGAGAACATATTTTTATTTATATTTTTTTGCACCCATCTCAGTGTTTGCTTAGTGTCAGTTTCGTAGGTAAAATTGCTATATATGCACATTTTAAAACTTTGATTCAGTGTTGCATTTCATCTTTCATTTTTACCCACCCAGTGTCAATGAGAGTTGCCATTTCCCTACATCCTCACAGTCAGTTTCTTTATCCTATGCTAGTATGTGGACAGAGTATTTTCTCTCAGTGTTAGATTTTGAGGTTTGCATTTTTTTCTTTTTTTTTTTTGGCTGTGCCAAATCTTAGTTGCAGCATGTGGAATCTACTTCCCTGAACAGGGATTGAACTCAGGCTCCCTGCATTGGGAGCACGAAATCTTAGCCATTGTACCACCAGGAATTTCCCTCAGTGTAGTTTTCATTTGTACTTGTATTACTTTTATAAAAGTTGAACATCTTTACTTTGTTCTTTTTTTTTTGAGGTGGGAGGGGACCCTTTATAGTCATTTGTGAATGACCTGGGATTTTTTTGGCCCATTTTTCCATTGGAATCTTTGTTACTCATTTGTTCGAGTTCTTTATATTTTAAGGATGAAATTTCTTTGTTTTGATTTTATAAAATTTTTACATTATATCTTTTGCCTTGTTTATAGTGGTTTCTGCCATATCAAAATTTTTACTATAAATAACCAAATGTGTCATTTTCTTGTAGAATCAATCATAGCTTTAGGATGGTGCTTTTCCTACCCCATGATTATATCAAGTATTTCCCTTAAGTTTTAGAATTTCTCCGCTCATATTCCATGTAAAGATTTTCCAAGAAGTTATTTGATCATAAACCACAACAATCTGAAAATCAAAATCAAGTTAATTCCTCCAATAAGGGTATATCTCCTTGCTGCCATTTCTATAGGGTCAGTGTTAGTTTAAAAAAAAAAAGAAAAGCAAAACCCTGCTTTTTTGTTCTCTCCCAAGGACCTGGATGGGAGAGTCAAATGAAAGCTCTTTCCTTTATTGACCCCTGACTTGATACTGATGTGACTAGTAAGACATTTTTTGGTTCAGAAGCCTTTTCTATACCCCCGAGACACTGTTAGCTAGCTTGGTTTTTGTCTCCAACATAAATAAATGCATGTAAAGAACCCATCATGACGTACTCAATAAATGGTAGCTGTTTTAGAACTATATTCACTTAATCAAAAACTATTGGTCAGTTCATGTCTTTGAAAATCGTTAAGTGACTGAAAGAGATGTGAGCTGTTCCCCTGATTGACGCAGAAGCACATTCATTCAAAAGCTGAGTTAGCCATACTCTTCTCTGTGCTGATAAGACCTAGTAGCTTGGTAAAGAATCCGTCTGCAGTGCAGGAGACCCAGGTTCAATTCCTGGGTCAGGAAGATCCCCTGGAGAAGGAAATGTATTCTTGCTGCTCTAGTATTCTTGCCTGGAGAATCCCATGGTCAGAGGAGCCTGGCAGGCTACAGTCCATGGGATCGCAAAAGTTGGACACGACTTAGCAACTAAACCACCATCACCACCCTAAACATTAGAACAATTCTTGCCATCACTGAAAGGTATGTTAGGTAACACCCCTTCCCGATTATCTACATAAATGCTACAGGGAACTCCCTAGTAACCATGATGTCTCTGCTGTCTCCCTCATGTTTGATGTCCAGATTTGTCTGGACCTTGAACCTTGAGAGTCCCTTGGACTGCAAGGAGATCCAAACCAGTCCAAAGGAAATCAGTTCTGAATATTCATTGGAAGGACTGATGCTGAAGCTGAAACTCCAGTACTTCGGCCACCAGATGTGAAAAACTGACTCATTGGAAAAGACCCTGATGCTGGGAAAGACTGAAGGCAGGAGGAGAAGGGAACGGCAGAGGATGAGATGGTTGGATGGCATAACCTACTCAATGGACATGAGTTTGAGCAAGCTCCAGGAGTTGGTGATGGACAGGGAAGCCTGGCGTGCTGCAGTCTATGGGGTTGCAAAGAGGCAGACATGACTGAGCGACTGAACCAATGCATTTCTCTGTGACGTGGGGAGGGGAATGTACATAATTTTTAACATGCCTAGAAAAAAATTCCTGGCTTCCTCTTGAGTTGATAGTAGACTAACAGGTGTCCTTGTTGATGCAGATCCTGTTACTAGCTCACAAGTTTTACCATTTTGTTAATCCTTTTTCTTCCTTCTTGCTCATTGTCATTGCTCCAGATTTGCAACTATTTGTATAAATTACATTGTCCTTAAATTGCCTCTACTGTTAAATAATTCATCATGTAAATGATACTTACCAATTCTATACCTCTTTTCCCTTGTTAAAATTATCTTTATCGATCATAGTCATATGTTGCTTTTTACAAGCACTTTTATCACCCTTACCGCTGTTGTTCTTATAGGATGTATTGGGTTAATAATGTTCATTAAACACCTGAAACCAATCACAAAGAAGCTAAACACTTCAGAACAAAAGAGCTCATAGGTCAATCATATGAGACCTTTAACACAATTTCTTTTGGTGGTGGTGGGACACAGCTTTTGCTGTGGGGAGTAGATGTATTCATCACTTCTATGAAAGTTTAGAGGAGTACTTATCATTCTATTATTATCATTAAGCTGTTTCTATCCTTGTGTATATCTCTCATGTTCTTATGTCCTTTCCTCCAGATCCTGTTGCCTCTTTCTTCTCAACCACTTTTACAACTTTGTTGCCAACAGAAACCTCTGTGGTTGCTCATTGTTCCAAAAATGAATTTTTTCAGATTAAAAAAAAAAGTTAATGTTTTTAAAAACAAAAAGTCAGGAGTACAGAAATATCTAAAGCAGAAAGTGAAAGTCCCATCTGGTCAACCACCCTCACTCCACTTTTACCAGTTTGGTTTATGTGCTTCAGGTCTTTTTTTTTTTTTCTTTAAACTAAAATGTATATTTATATAATTGGTGGGTGGGTGTGTGTGTGTGCGCGCGTGTGCACGTGTACAGGTTTTGTATAAATTACATTGTCCTTAAATTGCCTCTACTGTTAAATAATTCATCATGTAAATGATACTTACCAATTCTATACCTCTTTTCATAGTCATATGTTGCTTTTTACAAGCACTTTTATCACCCTTACCGCTGTTGTTCTTATAGGATGTATTGGGTTAATAATGTTCATTAAACACCTGAAAACCAATCACAAAGAAGCTAAACACTTCAGAACAAAAGAGCTCATAGGTCAATCATATGAGACCTTTAACACAATTTCTTTTGGTGGTGGTGGGACACAGCTTTTGCTGTGGGGAGTAGATGTATTCATCACTTCTATGAAAGTTTAGAGGAGTACTTATCATTCTATTATTATCATTAAGCTGTTTCTATCCTTGTGTATATCTCTCATGTTCTTATGTCCTTTCCTCCAGATCCTGTTGCCTCTTTCTTCTCAACCACTTTTACAACTTTGTTGCCAACAGAAACCTCTGTGGTTGCTCATTGTTCCAAAAATGAATTTTTTCAGATTAAAAAAAAAAGTTAATGTTTTTAAAAACAAAAAGTCAGGAGTACAGAAATATCTAAAGCAGAAAGTGAAAGTCCCATCTGGTCAACCACCCTCACTCCACTTTTACCAGTTTGGTTTATGTGCTTCAGGTCTTTTTTTTTTTTTCTTTAAACTAAAATGTATATTTATATAATTGGTGGGTGGGTGTGTGTGTGTGCGCGCGTGTGCACGTGTACAGGTACTCAATTGTGTCTGACTCTTTGCGACCCCATGGACTGTAGCGCACAGGCTCCTCTGTCCTTGGGATCTCCAGGCAAGAATACTGGAGTGGGTTGTCATTTCCTCTTCCAGGGGATCTTCCCAACCCAGGGATCAAACCCAGGTCTCCTGCATCGCAGATGGATTCTTTACTGCTGAGCTATCATAAATAAGGTCATATACATAACTCTCTGAACTCTTTTTCCACCAACGATTATTTTTCATCAGATTTATAGTTCTCTTGCTGGACAGCCAACAGTTTTCCTTCCGAAGCCAAGCCCTATTTTCCCTCCTCACCCTTAATATTTACTGTCAACAGTCCCAACCTTCCTGAACTTCTCTTGGGGACTGTGGGGAGTTGCTTTTTATGACCACTCTGCTTTTTCACTCATTTTCATGGAGAGCCAAGTCAGAGGACTGGATAAGCAAGAGGGAAGAGCCCTGTGTCAGTTACCCAGCTGTGGGTGATATTTAGCCATGCCCCGACCAGCAAGTGGCTTCTCTGTTCACCGGGCACACTACAGACTTGCTGCTCAAGTGGAAAATGAACCCTCTCTTTTATCCAGCTGTGTAGTCAGTTTGACAGCGAGTGTGAGTGGCACCTTTAACAGCTCTCCTGCAAGATAGAATCAAGAGACAAAGTGGAAGAAAATGAAAGATTACCAAATAAAATTGAAATGTATTTATAGAAATGTCTGAGTATTGGAGGGCCTGGCTCACAGTTCTCAGCAGGGATAATACTTCCAAATTAGGCAGATTTGGCTCAGTGGAAGCCATTTTAGCTTAGGATTCTGTGGTATCAGGCGGGGATTCTCCACAAAGAGCACTTTCCCTTTCTCTACCACACTAAGAATCTTTCACACGCTGTTAGGACATGGTGGGTCTCCTAGTGAACAGTAGTTATTGGTGGTAGTGAATAGGTGTGTCGGTGCAGAGAGAAGTTCACAAGCCTTGAAAGAGCTTGGCTCCTCATTTTTAAAACAGATATTAATATTTGGACTGGGTGATCTTAGAATATCTTCCATCTTATAAATCAAGTAATTTCTTATATTTTCATAGTTGTTCATTGTTCAGTCACTAAGTCATGTCCGACTCTTTGCAAGCCCATGAACTGCAGCATGCCAGGCTTCCCTGTCCTTCCCCATCTCCTGGAGCTCACTCAGACACATGTTCATTGAGTTGGTGACGCCATCCAACCATCTTATCCTCTGTCTCCCCCTTCTCCTCCTGCCCTCAGTCTTCTCCAGCATCAGTCTTTTGCAATGAGTCGGCTGTTTCCATCAGGTGGCCAAAGTATTGCAGCTTCAGTTTCAGATCAGTCCTTCCAAAGAGTATTCAGGCTGATTTTTTTTTTTTTATATGTCCGACTCTTTGCAAGCCCATGAACTGCAGCATGCCAGGCTTCCCTGTCCTTCCCCATCTCCTGGAGCTCACTCAGACACATGTTCATTGAGTTGGTGACGCCATCCAACCATCTTATCCTCTGTCTCCCCCTTCTCCTCCTGCCCTCAGTCTTCTCCAGCATCAGTCTTTTGCAATGAGTCGGCTGTTTCCATCAGGTGGCCAAAGTATTGCAGCTTCAGTTTCAGCATCAGTCCTTCCAAAGAGTATTCAGGCTGATTTTTTTTTTTTTTAGGATTGACTGCTTTGACCTCCTTGCTGTCCAGGGGACTCTCAAGAGTCTTCTTTGGCACCACTGTTCAAAAACATCAATTCTTTAGCATTCAGCCTTCTTTATGGTCCAAGTCTCACATCCCAAGTATGGGAATACCAGACCACCTTACCTGCCTCCTGAGAAATCTATATGCAAGTCAAGAAGCAACAGTTAGAAACAGACATGGAACAACAAATTGATTCCAAATTGGGAAAGGAGTATGTCAAGACTGTATATTGTCACCCTGCTTATTTAACTTATATTTAGAGTACATTATACGAAACACTGGGCTGGATAAAGCACAAGCTGGAATCAAGATTGCCGGGAGAAATATCAGTAACCTCAGATATTCTTATGCCACCACCCTTATGGCAGAAAGTGAAAACTAAAGAGCCTCTTGTTGAAAATGAAAGAGAGTGAAAAAACTGGCTTAAAACTCAACATTCAAAAAACTAAGATCATGGCATCTGGTCTCAGATTTACCCAAGGGAAATGAAAAATTATATCCTCCTACAAAAACCTGTATGTAAATATTTATGGTGGCTTTATTCATAATTATCAAAAACTGAAAACAGCAACACAAATATCCATCAGCTTGTGGGTGTTATTAATAAGTACACACGGTACATCCATGCAATGAGATACTTCTTAGCAATAAAAAAGAGTGGGCTATTGATATCTGCAACAACAGGGATAACTCTCAGAGGCATTATACTGGTGGTGGTGGTGGTGGTGGTGGTGGTGGTCAGTCGCTAAGTCATTAAATGAAAAATTATATCCTCCTACAAAAACCTGTATGTAAATATTTATGGTGGCTTTATTCATAATTATCAAAAACTGAAAACAGCAACACAAATATCCATCAGCTTGTGGGTGTTATTAATAAGTACACACGGTACATCCATGCAATGAGATACTTCTTAGCAATAAAAAAGAGTGGGCTATTGATATCTGCAACAACAGGGATAACTCTCAGAGGCATTATACTGGTGGTGGTGGTGGTGGTGGTGGTCAGTCGCTAAGTCATGTCTAACTCTGTGCGACCCCAGGGACTGTAGCCCGCTGGGCTTCTCTGTTTAGGGGATTTCCCAGGCAAGAATACTGAAGTTAGGTGCCATGTCCTTCTCCAAGGCATCTTTTCCACCCAGGGATCAAACCCGGGTCTCCTGCATTATAGGCAGATTCTTTACCGGTCAGCCAGCAGGGAAGCCACAAATGATACCAGTCGTGTTTGAGATTTCCAGTTGCTCCGCACCCGTGCCTGCACTTGACAGTCTTTAACTTTGACCCTTCTGGTAAGAGTGTCATGGTACCTTACTGTGCTTTTAATTTGTATTTCTTTAAGGACTCATGTTTAGCATTTCGTCATTTGCCATCCATATGTCGTCTTCAGTAAATGCATCTCCACATATTTTATCCATTTTTAATTGCATTATTTGTGTGGTTATTGAGTTGTAAGAATTTTTCTTAAGAGTGATAAAAATGGTATTTTGTTAATACAAATTTATTTTTCTAGGTAAAAATCATTACTTTTATCATAAAATTTGAGTGAAAATGAAACTCTTCTGATGAACACAAAAATCTGAAATTCAAAAGTCAGGGAACTACACTCTTATATTAACATTCAATTTTTTATTTTGTAAAAGTTCTTTTTAAGTTTCAAGTCCTGTATCAGATATATGTTTTGAAAATATTTTCTTGCAGTCTCTGAGTTATCTTTTGTTTCCTTAAGGGTGTCTTTTGAAGAAGTTTTCTAATTCGATTAAGTCCAATTTATAGATTTTCGTTCATGGTTCTTCTCTAATCTCAGAAATCTTTGCCTAACATTCCCTCTTTTTTTCTAAAATTGCCATATGTATTAGAGTATCTGCCAGTTGCATGTGGCTATTAAACAGTTTAAAATTGTATTTTCTTTTAATTAATTAAATTTTAAATTAAAAGCTGATTCTAAATTCTGTTATTGAGGAAATTTTAAATACATTCAGAAGATCTAACTAAAATTAAATTTCAAAGTAAGACTTAAAACTGACTTTACTGTTCAGTTCAGTCGCTCAGTCATGTCCGAGTCTGCGACCCCATGAATCACAGCACGCCAGGCCTCCCTGTCCATCACCAACTCCCGG
>SJXQ01001782.1:0-33483 GCA_006408695.1 Aepyceros melampus | reverse complement strand
GAAGATGGGAGTGACACATGTGTAACCATGGCTGATTCATGTTGATGTATGGCAAAAATCATCACACTATTGTAAAGTAATTATCCTCCAATTAAAATTAATTATTAAAAAAAAAAAATCTGCCTGCCAAGCCGGAGATGCACATTTGATCCCTGGGTAGGGAAGATCCCCTGGAGAAGGAAATGGCAATCCACTCCAGGATTCTCCCCTGGAGAATCTCATGGACAGAGGAACCTGGTGGGCTACAAAGAGTGCCTGAACAACAGCAAGGACAACTCCTTCGAATAACTCTACAACGTGGGTAGTGGGGTGGTGTCAGAGGGTGTAGACACAGCAAGGTACCACCCACATGTGTCTGCAGGGAGTGCTACGTGCAGACAGCTTTTCAGTGAAGAGCCCTTTCAGGATTGCCTCAGCCCCTGAGAGCAGCTTCAACTAAAGGTGCATGCCCCCTTCTCCTTGGGGATTGATCCCAAGGCGGCCCCAATAACCACCCTGCCCATGAATCTGCAACGGCCTGTCTGCCACTGGGGTACAGAGCAGAACCCTCGTCCCGATGCCTCCAGTGGAGCAGTCCCACCACCTAGCATGGTGCCAGCTGCTGACTAGAAACTGGCACTCGCCATCTGCTTCTGCAAGGATGAAGTCAACAGTCCCTGTAGTCGCTGACCTTCAACACTCCCCCTGAAAGGAGTCCAGGGCGGAGATCAGGAATGAAGCACAATGTGCTCTTGGGAAAATGGGCAGAACAGACTCTCAGATAATTAGATATACTCAGGGAAGAGTTTATGAACCCAAATTCTTGCATCTTGTCCCATCTAGAAAAGCACAAAAGACATCTGCTCCAGGTGACTAGCAGCAACCTGCCCAAATGTGAGCTTGCCTGCATCTTCCTTCATCAAAATCACATATATACTGACCTCTCCCATCTCTTTGGAGCAGTTCCCAGAGCTATCTGAGAGGCCATCTTCTGGGTCAGAGTCCTCATTCTGCCCCCAATAAAACTTAACTCACAGGTCTCATGTATTTTCTTTTTTCAGTGAACACAGAACACAGCACGCACTCAAAATGTATTTGTAGTAAAGACGTGCTATCCACATACAATGGACTATTCATTCAGCCACGAGAAAGAAGGAAATCCTGCTATTTGTGACAACACGATGGACCTTGAGAATATCATGCTGAGTGAACTAAGTCAGACAGAGAAAAACAGAAACTGTGATCTCACTTATATGTGGAATCTAAAAAAAAAACTAACCTTGTAGAAACAGAAAGCAAAATGGTGATTTCCAGGGCCTGGGGGCAAAAGAATGGGAGCGATGTTGTTTAAGGGCATATGGGCGTAGTGGCACAGTCACGTCCAGCTCTTTGTGACCACATGGACTGTAGTCCTGTGGGAGGGAAAGAAAAAAATCCATGAAGTTTTTCCAGGCAAGAATACTGGAGTGGGTTGCCATTTCCTTCTCCAGGGGATCTTCCTGACCCAGGGATTGAACCGGGGTCTCCTGTGTCTCCTGCATTGGCAGGAGGATTCTTTACCTCTAGTGCCACCTGTTTAGAGGCACAGACTTGCAACTAGTAGATATCTAAGTCCTGGAGATCTAATGCACAGTCTAGTGAATATAGACAACATCACTGTACTGTTAAACAATATATATATATATTGTACTGTAATGATCCAACTTAGAGACTAGGTCTTAATTGCTCCTGCCATGCGCGTGCACACGCACACACGTGCACACACACACAGTAAGATAATTATGTGACAGGTGACAGAGATGCTAACTACGGCTACAATGGCATCATAGTCCAGTATATAAATGTATCACATCAATACAGTGTACACCATAAATCAGTTATATTTCAATCAAAAATATGTTTTGAACAAATGAATGAACACAAGCAAAGAGACTCCTTGGGTGATTTAACGAAAGTGTGTATTTGCCTCCCCGGTCCTCATAGTTTATAATACCTAGCTAATAGTTCCCCTGCAGCTACATGGTGGGAGGGAAGAGTCTCCAACCCTCCTGCACCCTCCTGAGCTTTCCCACTGATGTCCAGGCTGCCCGTTTGTCTTCTGAACACTCTGTGCCCCGGGGGATCATCAGGACTTCTGGATCTCCGTGTTACAGATGAGGCCAATCTGGGTGTTTGGAAACAAGGCCACTGGCAAACCAAACTGAAAAAAAAAAAAAAACATTCAGGGTGAAAGTTCAGAGTCCTTCCTCGTGGCTGGAAGAGACTAGAAGCTGTAAACAGACCCTTTCCTGTCCTTGTCCATCCTCTGCAGCCGGTGATCCTGTCCCTCCTATAGCTCTTGCACTCACACCCCTAGCTCAGCCCAGCTCTCCTGCAGCCTGGGTTTGTTTTCCAGCAAAAGGTTAGTTGGGGCTCTCACGTGATCTGGAGGACCCTGGAAGCCACTCAAAGCAGATAAAGGATATGTTTCAGGGCAATAGAGAAAAACAGTTAGGGCGAATGAGGCAGCAGGCTGTTTCCCCTTCCCCACCCCTCCACGCTGCCAGGTTCCTCCATTGCAGTCTCCCCCCACACCTCCTCCATCTCTCAGGCCTTCTTTACCTTCCCTCCCACAGGTCAGGACACATGGAGAGCTGACCTGAGGAACTTGCCGAGGGTCACAGGGCTGGAGGATGCCAGCGCTGAACTTGCCGGGGGTCACAGGGCTGGAGGATGCCAGTGCTGTTCTTGTCCTACGGAATGGCTTCCTGCTACCCTTGGGGCTTTGGCACATGGCCTGGGGACCCAGGGACAAACAAGGGAGGACTGGCTCTATGGACACGCAGTTACCAGTCAATGAGAATATAGCTGTGGCTGCAGAAATCATGCCAGGTGAGTATGGCAAAATAAATTCAACTGCACTGATTTGGGGTCATAGATCCCTTCTGCTGTCCAGCCCCTTGTCCCCACTCTGTGCCTTGACCATGGCAAAGTGGCCACTCAGCAAGCACAGCATCTCAAGAATCCAGAGTATGATGGGAGGGTAAGCACCTCGAGGTGTTTTGGTTTTTTTTTTTTTAATATTTGTTTAATTTGGCTGTGCTGGGTCTCAGTCGTGGCGTGCAGCAGCATGAGAATCTTTAGCTGCAGCATGGGAACTCTTTAGTTACACCACGTGGGATCTAGTTCTCTGGCCAGGAATCGAACCTGGGCCTCCTGCATTGGAAGCTCAGAGTCTTAGCCACTGGACCACCAGGGAAAGTCTCCCTTTTTTTTTTTTTTTTTGGAGGGTTTTTTAACTACGTAGATCCATAATGTCAGAACCAGGAATGCACACTGGATGTAATTCCATTTAAAGCATCACTCTTCCTCATGGTTGCTGGTGGTAACAGGAGCCTGAGAGGAAAGGAAACGAGAGGCCACTGAAACTGGCCAAAAAAGGGAAGCTGTCAGTCCTGGTTTCAGGCTTCCTGGCTGCAGTATTAGAGCAGAATTCCCTACCTTCTCTGAGCTTCAGGTTCATTATCCCTAAAACTCAGATAATAATAATAGCTATCATGTTGATTTTGTTAATGAGAAGGAGAGAAAATGGATAATTAAATGGATGTCATGAAACCATGGACTTCCCGGGTGGCTCAATGGTAAAGAATCCACCTGCCAATGCAGGAGGCGCATTTTCAATCCCTGGGTTGGGAAGATCCCCTGGAGGAGGAAATGGCAACCCACTCCAGTATTCTTGCCTGGAGAATCCCCATGGACAGAGGAGCCTGGCGGGCTACAGTCCTTGGAGTCACAGAGTTGGACGTGACTTGGTGGCTAAACAACAATAACATGAAGCCACCCAGCATGATGCCTCATTGACTGAAGGAAAAATGCAAAAAGCAGAATTGTGAGTTAAGTTTCATTCATGGATCTTACTGAGGACTATAGCCCAGGAGACAGCTTCTCAGCAAGCTCTGAGGAACTGTTCTGAAGAGGTGTATGGTCAGGCCACTCAAGAGGGCTGTTCCCATGCTCTCTGTACATCCCCACCCTGCCACCTTCTGCTGGACCAGTGCCTGCTTCCCCCACAGCCTACTCACATGACTGAGCTTCCTACATGCTTGTCTCAGGCCCCAGCTAATGATTGTTCCCAACACCTTATGAAAGGGGTGGTGAAGGGCATACCCCCTTGCAAATTTCCCTGGTAACCATTGTGCCAACCTGACCTAACTCCCCCTGTAACTGCTAACCTCCTTCTGCCCCTGGGAGCAAAGTGTGTCACCGCAGGACCTTGCTTCAGACATTCCCCCAGCCTTCAAACCATTGATGTCTCTGTCACTGACTCCAGGCTCAGTCTTTGATCTCAGGGCAGCCCACCAAGAGGTAAGGGAGGAGGCAGGAGAATTATACTGGGTGTCTTTGCTATCTGGAGTGATCCCATACCATAAGTGAGCTAACCGCCTGAAGATAAAGTATAAATCTTAGAACTTCTCATTCTCCTGTTGCTGTTTATGCACATAATTAAAATTCCAAGTTAAAAGACGAAAATGTATGCTCTTTTCTTTTTGCTGGGGAAAACATGCAATCAAGCATAAAAATATGATTGATAATCACAAAGATCAGACGTTTCAAGTTAATGGTTTTAGTGCTTTTCTATGCATGAGAAGGTCCATCTAGTCAAGGCTATGGTTTTTCCAGTGGTCATGTATGGATATGAGAGTTGGACTCTGAAGAAAGCTGAGTGCTGAAAAATTGATTCTTTTGAACTGTGGTGTTGGAGAAGACTCTTGAGAGTCCCTTGGACTGCAAGCAGATCCAACCAGTCCATTCTAAAGGAGATCAGTCCTGGGTGTTCATTGGAAGGACTGATGCTAAAGCTGAAACTCCAGTACTTTGGCCACCTCATGCGAAGAGTTGACTCATTGGAAAGACTCTGATGCTGGGAGGGATTGGGGGCAGGAGGAGAAAGGGACGACCGAGGATGAGATGGCTGGATGGCATCACGGACTCGATGGACGGGAGTCTGAGTGAACTCCGGGAGTTGGTGATGGACAGGAAGGCTTGGCATGCTGCGATTCATGGGGTCGCAAAGAGTCGGACACGACTGAGCGACTGAACTGAACTGATGCATGAGAAGACGGGAGAATCTTAGGTCACTGAAAATTTTCCTTAGATATGCATGTTAACTGTTGAGCCAGTATATCCAAAGCACAGATTGCTTCCTGCTTTTCTCCATCCTGAACTCCCCTCGGGGCAGCGCACTATAGTTGGGCATCTGCAGTGGTCGATGGCTTGGTCCTTGCAGACTGGAATGACAGGCGACATTTTTTTCTTTACAGCCTAGTATCTAGTAGGTGTTTGCTGCATCTTGGCTCCCCTCTCTGATCCTGCTGACAACAAAGCCACGACCAGGGGAGCAGGTAGCATGGAGTCCAACCACAGAAGCAGCTCACTGATTTACTGAAATGAAAATGAAGAAAGATAAATTCAAGTCTGATTTTGTTTGGAAAAACGATGGTGATGACAAAAAGTGCATAAATCATCTATGCCCCTTTCAACTCCAAAGACCTCAAAATACACAAACCATTGCCCACAGTATAAAATGTCTCTGCTTCCTAGCTCTTTTCCTGTGGGCGTGATAATCCCTAACTTGTGTGTGCTGGCTCAGTCATTAGGTCATGTCTGACTCTTTTGTGACTCCATGGACTGTAGCTCGCCTGGTTCCTCTGTTCATGGAATTTTTGAGGCAAGAACACTGCAGCAGGTTGCCATTTCTTACCCCAAGGGATCTTCTCAACTGGGGATCAAACCCACATCTCCTGTGTCTCCTGCATTGACAGGCAAATTCTTTGCCACTGAGCCACCTGGGAAGCCAAATACTTAACTCAAAACTCTTTAAATGATTAATGAAGTTGAACAAATAAAGGGTTTTTCTGATGGATAGGTCTCCTGGGGAAAGGAGGGAAGGAAAAGAAAGGTTATATCAGCACGTTCTGCTTCTGCAGCAATTTTAAATATCTTCCATAGGAACCCAAACAAAAACAGTACAAGTCATCTCCCTTCACTTTCAATGAGGAAAGCTAGTCTGCACGGAAGTGGCTCACTCTGGAATTACAGGGCAAGCAAGGGAAGAAAGCATGCCCTCAGCTCTGTGTCTGTCAGCACATTTGCCCTGATTCTTCTGTCTGCTTTGAACCAGATACATTTATTTAGAGCCTTGTCAGCAGATGCTGCAAGAGGAATCACCTGAGAAACACCTTTAAAAAAAGCAAAGCCAGTGCTCGAAGGTGGTGGGTTCTGGTCCTAAAGTCTGTCTCTAGTTGGAACTGCAGGGTGCAGGGCACCAGGCACCCCTGGGGTATTGGGCAGGCAAGCCTCTGCCTTTGCCTCCATCCCTCTTCCCTCTTCCTCTGCTCCTATGTGGCTTGTGCACCCACTGGGCTCCTGCAGTGCACACTTTAGAAAATCCGAAGAGACCTTCTTTCTCTTTGGCTATGATGGAGTGGCTTGGCTCGAAACAACTTTGCCTCTTAAAAACAATATCCCATGTATTATTTTTTTGTAGTTTGTTTTTATTTTTTTTATTTTTAATTGGAGGATAATTGATGTACAATATTGTCTTGCTTACTGCAGTGTGAATCAGCCATAATGTACACATGTCCCTTACCTCTTAAACCTCCCCTCCCACCACCTCCCACCCCATCCCACCCCTCTAGGTTGTCACAGAGCACTGGACGGAGCTCCCTATGTTATACAGCGACTTCCCATTAGCTATCTATTTTACATGTGATAATGTATATGTTTCCATGCTATGCTCTCAATTCGATCCACCCTCTCCTTCCCCTGCTGTGTCCAAAATCCATTCTCTATGTCTAAGTCTCTATTCCTGCCCAGTAAATAGGTTCATCAGCACCATTTTTCCAGATTCCATATATAAGTGTTAATATACAAACTTTGTTTTTCTCTTTCGGCTTACTTTACTCTGTATAACAGGCTCTAGTTTCATCCACCTCATTAGAGCTAACTCAAATGTGTTCCTTTTTACGCCCAAATAATATTCCATTGTATATATGTACCACAGCTTTATCTGTTCATCTGTTGATGGACATCTAGGTTGCGTTCATGTCCTAGCTATTGTAAATAGCACTGCTACAAACATTGGGGTACACACATCTTTTCCAATTATGATTTTCTCAGGGTATATGCCCAGTAGTGGGATTGTTGGGCCATGCATTATTAATTTTTCCCCATTTCCACTGTGAGTGGTCAGGGAGTTTGAGCTTTTCTTATTCAGGAACCATCTAGGCTTTTGGCAAAATCACAGAGCCTCTCAGATGCAGCCTGTACAAGGATGCTGAGGGCATTTGTTTTAACTCTGTGTATAATTTGTATTGGGCTTCCCCGGTGTCTTAGTAATAAAGAATCTACTTGCAGTGCAGGAGCCGCAGGAGACAATGATTTGAATCCCTGGGTCGGAAAGATCCCCTGGAGGAGGGCATGGCATTATAAAATAAACTTACAGGAATGCCTATAACCGTTTCACAACATTTTGGGGGATGATGACATCACAAAGTTAAATTCAGTTCATCTCTGCTCTTGCAGAAGGATGGGGGAGGCATGACAGGTGCAAAACCTGTCACAGCAGCTGCCTGAATCTAAAATTGCATTGATGGCTTCCCAACCCCACAACCACTTTCTGCTGAGGGCACTGAATGCCCAGGGAATACTGGTGAATGCACGGGGAGGTGTGAGTTCAAGTCCTGCTTCGGGGCACTTCTTGGTCAGACACCAGTTGGAGCTTCTCCGACAAAGCACAGGTGCTGGGCAGGGGGCCAGTATGGGTGATTCCAAGGCAACGGAGGACCTCAGGGATCTGGCTTCTGCTTTGTCCTAAGCCTCAGGGTGTTTGACATGTGTGGCCCTACCCTGCCTGGATGGTCCATCAGCTTGTTTGGATGCTCCGGCAGGGCTGAGTGTTCATGCTTCATGGGCTCTCAAGCCCATGACACCTGGCTGACCTTAGGTCCCATCTTGGAGTACACTGGCCCATGCGACCTGCAGCTGTCCCTGGCACCAGCATCTCCCAGTTCAGGCAGATCAGTGACTACTTCAGAGTCTTCTAGACTGTGGTAGAAAATGCAGATTCCTGGCCCCACTCTAGACTCTCTAAATCCAAATCGGAGGTTCTGGAAATCTTCATTTTTAACCAACGCATGAGCTGAGGCTCCTACATAGACACCTCTTCTACTGAGCTTCTGGAGAACTCACCACTCCCATCTTCTGCCCAGGGAGTCAGGGTCCCTACCCCTTCCCTTGGTCTTGGGGAGAAGCCTTGGGCTCCTGCTGGGGGCCCCAGGGAGGTGTCCCTCACTCTCTGGGGTGGAGGAGAAAAACTTCACACACAGAAACATTAGACAAATCAGGTCTTTTATTTACAGACTATGATGAGAAAAGCATACAAAAGAAGCCTCTTGGTCAATCGTGTAAAGAGAAAGCTCTAAAATTCAATTTTTAGTAGACTGGGGATGCTGATATTAAACAAACAAAAAAAAAATTGAAGAGAAAGAAAACGCAGAAAGGTAAGCTGCAACATGGGTACCCTGTCTCGGAGGAAATGACAACTCAGCTGAGTGACTGTTTAGAATGGTTTATCTTCTGTGCACAGACCTTCACAGGGATGGTCCTGGAAAGTTTCGACTTTTGAAATTTCTGGGTTAATTCTTAACCAGAATTCCAAAACGTCGGGGCCAAATGTGTTTGCCCTTCCAGTGTCTCTAACTTGAGGCTGGCGTGGGAGGCTCGCCCTTGGATGGGCCTTGGCCGCTGTTGTCCCTCCCAGGTCACACTCGAGGTCCCCCGAGAAACCCAACAGGGTTCTCTGGGTCAAGTCAGCAGCGCTGGGCCACCAGGAAGACGTGCTCCCAACCCACGCCAGCTCCTTCCCCCATCTGCCTTTCCTGTAATCAGCAGTCCTGACTCTCTTTCCCACTAAACAAAGCTCTGCTTTCCTTTTCATGATGTCTCCTTTTCCCCGACTCCCAGTGTGGCCGGGCATGCTCTAATTATCTTACGTGTGTGAAAATGTGCCATTGGCGCGAACACAGGGCCATTTCTATTCTCTTTTCCTCACAGATATGAATGATGCAGGAATTAGGTCCCAGCTCACCTTCAGTGATGAGCCTCCAGGATGTGAAGCAGAACCTAGCTTCACAGCTACAATACTCTCCCCTCCACTCATTCCTCTTTCTGTCCATCTGTCTGTCTGTCTTCCAACCTTCTCCACTTCCTAGCTAGGTTTGACGGGTGAAGCGTGAGCAACTGAGCCTTCATTCCCCGGGAAAACTTCACAGGGCAACAAAGAGGTGTCATCACCGAGCCTGCAGACTGGTTCATAATAACTAT
Organism: Aepyceros melampus; assembly: GCA_006408695.1. NCBI lineage: Eukaryota > Metazoa > Chordata > Mammalia > Artiodactyla > Bovidae > Aepyceros > Aepyceros melampus. The sequence continues at coordinate 24,141 of SJXQ01001782.1, read as the reverse complement.
TTTGAACTGGAAATTATTATTCTGGAAACCAGGTCAGAACAGGGCCGTGTTGTGGGGGTTGACAGTGGGCACCCCCCTATCCAATGACTCAGTGGCAGGCCACAGATCATCCTCCAGGCCGAGGACTCTCACCCACCCCAACTTCTTGAACCCAGCTGAGATGATGTCAAATTGGGCAGCACAGGAGAGGAAAGGCTACTCCATGGGCAGCCAATGTGAGCTCACAGGCCTCAGAGGGTCTGGAAGCATCAGTGTGGCACCGTTGACCACCTAGCCTCCCCTCGCCCACATCCAGAGCCTAAGACTTTCCAACACTGATAACCCAGAGCTGGTCCCCATGCTTCCACTTCTCTCATCCAGCATCCTTCTTCTGCTTCCTTCATACCTTCTCCTACTTTCTGGTTCCTTTTCTAAATCATATACTTTCCTTTCTAGGTGTTTCTCTCTCAAGACAGAGCACCCGCTGTCAGTTTGACGCCAAGGATGACAGGGCTGATGGTACCCGGTAGCTGGGTCAGGAAGCCCACGACCTCAGCTGGCTATCTGCCTGCAGGTGGGGTCTGGCCAGCCCCACATGTGGCCAGGCTGGAATGGGCTGGACTGGGCCTGGCAGTGCTTAGGAGCCCTCCCTCCCTAAACAACCTGCACTTGAACTTGCTGATCCTCCTTCCCCCATCACCACCTGCACATTCATGTCAGAGAAGGTGAAAGTGACAAGCCTTCATCTACTTGAAACAGTCATGACACAGTGTCAACATGGTTTTCAAAGCATCGGCGCCTTCAAAGAGATTTTTCTTTCCTCCTTCTTCTCAAGCCTGTAATTAAACTTCTAGTGGCAAAGGAGTGCAGAAAGGAGATGGGGGGATGACTTTAGGAACAAACAGTTCCTTGGGTGCCCTCAGAACCGAGGCAGTCACGGCCTGGGAGCTCTGTCAGTCTGAGAACTTTCCAGAATCCAGCAAATTGGCTCACTCCAAATCAAAATCCCCCACCTCCCACCCCATCCCTAATCACCACTCTGCTGCCCACCCAGAGCACTGGCTCCTGCCAAGTGTTTGCCTCTCAGCCACCCCCTGCCATCTTTCATGGGGAGCTCTGGCTTTAGCAAACTCTTGCTAATCCCAAACCTGACCTCAGCCTAATTCTCTGCAGGATTGTCCACCAGGGCCACCTGTGTTCGAGAGATGTGGAAGCAGATCTCAGCAGATGGATGGGGATGACTCATCCATGACATTCGTCCAATTCAACCAAGACAGTTTTTTCTCTTCCAAGTATTTTGTGGGTTCAAGTCTGAAATGCTCCTGGGTTCACACTGTTCCCAGAACAGAGGCTTCCAATTATTTTTGCAGTGTCTGCCCAGGCAGCTCCCACTAGCGGACAAACGACACCACGCTGGTGGCCACGCCGAACGGGGCGGAGTAGGCAGCGGCGAATCCCTGCAGGCCGACCACGATGTAGCGGCATCCTTTGGTGATAACCTTCCCAACGTTCTATTTTTTAGGAACAGAGGAGAAAAGCAAAGGGTTAGATGAGGCAACTTTGTGATCTTTCATGCACAATGGTGCCATACACACAGAGTCCTCTCGCCTCACTCTCCCAGGGCAAACGAGCAAGTCAGCAATTTCCCACCTCTCTGGCACCCTACATGGAACCCCATAGAAGAACACGCGGGGGATCAGAACAGACCTCAGCACCTTGACAAGGGCTTTCCAGCCCCACAAGTTTCCAGGTAATTCAAAGATCTTCTTGGAGACAACCGTGAAGCTGCTAGTTCTAAAACCAAACCAGGGGACTTCCCTAGTGGTCCAGTGGCAGAGACTCCATGCTCCCAATGCTGGAGGCCTGGGTTCAATCCCTGGTCAGGGAACTAGATCTCACATGTCACGACTAAGACCTGGCACAGCCAAATACATATTTTTAACAATTTAAACCAAACCAATAATGTAGTATTATTTGAAACAAAGCCCACTCTCCTCTGTTCAAGTGAAGTTACTGGATCGGAGGAGGGCTGGGTTAAGTTTTCCTTCACTCACCTGAGCTGAAAGCCCACCCTGCCCTCCCTCTAAGCCCAGGACACGCCCCCTCTGACCCACATTTTGTCTCTCTAAAGTCTCCCACAGCTCTGTCATTGTTGCGCCCATGGTTTGGGGTTCCTGATACTGTTCTACACTCCTTAATGGTAAGGGCTGGGCCTTACTTTCTTGGTATCCATTCTTCCTCCTCCTTGTCTTCAAGGCTTGGTGCCTGTCAGAGGGTATCCAAGGGATTCAAGTGCAGTCACAACAGAGGAACGAAGACCACCACCACCAGCTAATACTGATCACCACCAGCTAATACTGATCACCACCAGCTAATACTGACCACCACCAGCTAATACTGATCACCACCAGCTAATACTGACCACCACCAGCTAATACTGATCACCACCAGCTAATACTGACCGCGCTGTTGCCCCTCCCCTTTCTCTCCCCAACCCCAACTTCTGTCTCCATGGCGACGGCATTCGTGGAGGTGACCTGGACGTCATCATACATCTTGTCCGTCCGTCCTCAATGCTTCCAGCTCCAACGACCACTTAAAATCCCTGATCACAGCTGCAAGCCTCACTCTGACACCAACACTGCCCAACCAGCCTGGTCCATTGATCCAGTAGGCCGACTGTCCCTCTCTCCCAGATAGATTTCTTACCTCTTCCTTTCTGCACAAGCCCCAGCACACATGAACACACACTGTGTCCATACGCTCATTAGATGATCCCACCTTCTCTCTCACTGAAAGACTCAGAAGTCACTGGGGAACCCGGTCATGCTCTACCACTGTCTACACCTGCCCTGACTTCTCCTCCCACCTAGCCATGTCACAGTGGGGAAAAGTGCCCCTACGGCCACTCCCTGGACACGCTGCTGGAGCCCTCCTCCCCTTGCCCTCAGCTTTCCCTCCTCCAACATCATCACTCCCTTCCTCCCCAGTGGATCACCCCCCTTCGCTTACACACATGCTCAGCTGTCCCCTTGACTCCGCAGCCTTGTCTAGGCCCTGCCCGTGCCACGCCAAACCAATGGAAAGAGTCATCTGCACACCCTGCCTCTACTTCCCCCCTTCTTACTCCTTCGTCCTCTACTCTGACCCGTCCAGGACAAACGGGCCGTGGCCATCTGCCACCGCCATGTTGCCTGAGCCAATGAGCACTTTCCTGTCTTCCCCCTGACTCTTGGCCGCTTTGGATACTTCATCAAACAGTCATTTTGATTTTTCCCTTATCTCACATGAAGCCCTTCTTCAGCTTTCTTTTCTATTTTTTAACATTTTTAAAATTGTAGTTGATTTACAGTGTTTCAGATATACAGCAAAGTGATTCAGTTCTCTATATAAATATATCTATATATGTATGAGCTGTGCTTAGTCACTCAGTTGTGTCCAACTCTTTGCAATCCCATGGATTGTAGCCTGCCAGGCTCCTCTGTCCATGGGGATTCTCCAGGCAATATATATATATATATGACAGGATCATTTGCTGTATGTCTGAAACATTGTAAAAAGGATATATTATATATCCATCTATATAAATAGATATAGACTTTTTCAGATTTTTTTTCCATTATAGGTCATTATAAGATATTGAATATGGTTCCCTGTGTTATAGGGTAGGTTCTTATTGTTTACCTATTTTATGTACAGTAGTGTATATGCTAATTCAAAATTCTAACTTATCCCTCCTCCCCCTCTGGTAACCATAAGCTTGTTTTCTATGCCTGTGAGTTTATTTCTGTTTTGTAAATAAGTTCATTTGTTATCTCTCTCTCTCTCTCTTTTTTTTTTTGGTTTCCACATATGAAAGTGAAAGTGAAAGTTGCTCAGTCGTGTTCAACTCTTTGCTTCCCCATGGACTACACAGTCCATGGAATTCTCCAGGCCAGAATACTGGAGTGGGTAGTCTTTTCCTTCTCCAGGGGATCTTCCCAACCCAGGGATCGAACCCAGGTCTCCTGCATTGCAGGCAGATTCTTTACCAGCGGAGCCGCCAGGGAAGCCCCACATGTAAGTGGCATTATATGGTATTCGATTCTGACTTACTTCACTGAGTATGATGACCTCTAGGCCCACACATGGTGCTGCAAATGGCATGATTTTGTTCTTTTTTTTTTATGGCCCTCCTCAAGTTTCTTCACTGGATTATTCCTTCAATCAAACTTTAAACTGTTATTCTTCAGTACTGTTCCTTATTTTTATTTTAAAACATGTTTGGGCCTAGAATTTCTCCATGGGTGATGTCACCCATTTCCAGTGACTTTGAGTATTTCCCTTATGCTGATAAATTCCAAATTTATATCTTTGGCTCTGACTCAAATATTTACCTCTCTATTTGAGGTCTCTCCTTTCTGAGGACTCATGATTCCTCTGGCAAACACTCTTCCTTGCTGCAACAAATAGACAAATCTAACTTCAACTGGCTACTTGTATGTTCCTAGAGGCCTTTGGTTATTAGGCTTCAACAAGAAGGAAGCACCAAGGAGCTAAGTTTACTTGTGATTATACAGCTGGTAAAAGGCAGAGCTGAACTTCAATCCCAAAGAAATCTCATCTCAGGGTCTGTGTCCTTCACCCCCATATACACTTCCCTTCTTTCATAAAGGCAGATGTAACCTTGCAGTTGCTTGTAGCCTGGGCATAAGGTCCATCCCCATCACTTAATTAACTTTCCTTGGCCTCAATGTCTTCACCTTATTATGAGACTATTTGGTAACCACCTCACTGGGTAAAGAGGATTAAATGGGTTTGTGCAAGGAAAGTACTTAGAACAGCTGTTGTTTAGTTGCTAAGTTGTTTCTGACTCTTTTGAGACCCCCATGAACTGCAGCCCACCAGGCTTCTCTGTTCATGCGATTTCCCAGACAAGAATACTTGAGTGGGTAGCCATTTCCTTCTCCAGGAGACTTTCCCAGCCAGAGATTGAACCCTTGTCTCTTGCATTGGCAGGCGGGTTCTTTACGAGTGAAGCCCACTAGAACAGTGCCTGGCACCAAATCCGGCAGTACAAATGCCCCCAAAGATCAGTTAGCTTTATTGGAAAATAACCTCTGCTTCTTTTTACTTTATAGTAGTTTAGGTTTGTAGTAGTAATTTTAAAATCTAAGATATTTTGTTGTCTGTTCAAGGAAGTTTCTTAAGACTGTACTTTCCTATGATTTCTGGCTTATCTCGGCTTTCATCGACCTCGGGATAACAGAATGAGGTCCTGCTCAATACTGTATGCCCAGCACCCAGAAAGGGCCTGAGTGTTTCCTTTGGTTGCTCTCAGGCCAAAGGAGGAGTTCTGGGAGATGAAGGTAATTTTGATGGCTCTTTTAGACACCAATTCCTGGGACACTGTGTCATCAACTTCTCAATGGGACATTAGGGTGTATGTCCGGGGTAGGGCGGTGATGCTACTAAAAGATACATCTCTATAAATGTGTGATAAGATTCAGTGGGAGAATTTTACTTCCCTGTTTGAAATAACCACAAAAATTGTCCTCTAACAGTCCAGAGCACCCTTTAAAAGCAAAGCCCCTAGAATCATGGACGGCCTTCATTAAACTTGACATTATGAGAATTTGTACATCCACTTCTTTTTGCCTGCTATTTTTAAAAAGCTGCATGTCACTTCATCTTTGCCAATGAGAAAAAGATGTTATTAAAATAGCTCATTAGCTAGAACATAGTCAAAACACAGAACTTGAGAAATGTGATGCAAAGAAATGCAAATATTACCGTCGACCAATTCAGTGTCACTGGAGGGAGCAGATTTTGCAATTTTTGATCTGAGTAGAGCTTTTTCAAACCAAATGATCTCTCAGAAGGGCAGAGGGGGGATCACAGGACAGTGTGGAGGGTTGGATAATACCTTCTTCTGAGAGTCCTAATCCCCAGAATCTGTGTAGAGGCCACCTCATTTGGCAAAAGGGACTTTGTAGACGTCAGTTAATGAAGGATCTTGAATTGGAGGGACTACCATGGATTATGGATTATCTAGGGGAGCCTGATCATTATAAGGATTCTTATATCTTTATTAATATAAGGATGCAAATAAGAATAGCCAGTCTTATAAAAGTGATTCTGGAGGACTCAGAGAGAAGGCACTGCAATGACAGAAGCAGAAGGACACAGAGAAAGAGATCTGCAGATACTATGCCAGTGGCCTTGGATGTGGAGTGAGGTGGCAGGGAAGGGGGCACCTCTAGAACCTGAAAAGAACAAAGAAACGGTTTCCCTTGGAGCCTGCTGAAGGAATCAGCCTGCTGACTGAAGCTCAGAAAGGCCGGTTTTGGACTTCTGGTCTCCAGAACTGCAGGAAAGCAAGTTTGTGTCGTCTTAAATCACTGTGTTTGTGGTAATCTGTTTCAGGGAATCTAATACAGGGAATGCAGCTTTTCTAGGGGTTCTGGGGCATTCAACGAATCCCCAAGGATGTCAGGGCTTTCCTGCCCCATCCAGTTTCCAAAAGGAAACCAGTTCTCAACAAAGGTCCTTTTCCCTGGAATATAAAATCCAGTCTTCACATCCCAGGCACACAGCTGAGGTGGCTGGTCAGCTAAGTGTTAGTTGCTCAGTCATATCCAACTCTTTGCAATCCCATGGACTGACTGTATGTAGCCCATCAGGCTTCACTATCCACAGGATTCTCTAGGCAAAAATACTGGAGTGGGTTGCCATTTCCATCTCCAGGGAGCTGATTTTTTTCCCCCTGAGATACAGCTCATTAAACAAAATCAGAAAAGAACCAGTCGATGGGGCCTTTCCTCCATCTCTTAGCAAACAGCCAACAACAGTCATAGAATGGTCATCACATTCCAGGTGCATTCCAAGACCTCTGCGTGGATGAACTCATTCACTCCTTACCACGGCCCATGTGATAGAGAGGAAACCAAGGCAGAAAGGAGAGCAGAGCCCAAGGTCACACAACCAGTAGGAGGCTGAGCACAGCTTGTACCCGGCAGTCCGGCTCCAGGGCCCATGTCCTAACCCTGTACTTAGACGTGTGGCCAATACCTTCTTGAGCTCAAGGTCATTCCATACCCTGTGTTTTCCCCTCCTAACTCCCTTCAAGCAGCCCAATTAACAAAATTAAGTAACTTTTTAAAACTCCCTGTGGCTCTCAGAGGTGCCTGGGAAAGATGACCTCCTATATGAATGTAAGTTTGGGGTTTGGTGCCCTTAACCCCCTCCTGCCTCCATCCTAACTGCTTCCGCACAGGCAGAGGCTGTGCAGCCTTGAACAAAGAGCTTAACTTCCTGAAACTCCAGTTTCCTTCACTGCATAATGGGAGTCTGTGGGCTTTCCAAGGTCATTAAGAAGCGTCAGAGCTATGGCACGTTGTGTGACCCAGCAGACTGTAAGAGCAAAGAAGTACTTCCTCCTTCTTCACTCAAAAAACTGGGACTTTCCCATCAACCCAGGCTCCATCTGAATATTCTGTTACTTCAAAGATCAACTGGGGCCCCTGACCACCAAGAGTTCCGGGCACCCAGCCTTCGGAGCCCAGAGCTTCCTGCCAGACGCTGGACCCAAAATAGCCCTGGAGTGACCCTACTCAGGGCCACGGGTTAGCAGAGGGTAGGGGGCCTACCCTAGGACAGTTGACAAAAGCCAAACACCTTTCTGTACATAGAAGCAGGGGGGCTTCCTTGGTGGTCCAGTGCTTAAGAATCCGCCTTGCAATGCAGGGGAAACCGGTTCGATCCCCGGTCCAGGAACGTAACACATGCTGCAGAGTAAGTAAGCCAGTATACCACAACTACTGAAGCCCAATGCCTTAGAGCCCATGCTCTGCAACAAGAGAAGTCACTGCAGTGAGAAGGCTTCAGATCATCACTAGAGAGCAGCTCCTTCTCGCCAAATCCAGAGAGAAGCCCGAGCACAGCGACAAAGACCCAACATAGCCAAAACTAAAGAATTTTTTTTTTTCCAAAAAGGAGAAGCAGGAAAGCACCTGCATGAAGAATTTGAGTGGCTAAAAGATAGAAAGAAACTTTCTTCACCCTTCCGTGGAGTTATCTGCAGTTATCTTACTCCCCTGACCCAAGTGAGATTAAATTTTGCCTGGTGACAAAAGCTGGGAATGTCACCTCCCTACATTTCTAGCTGAGCCTTGGCTAATGCCATGGATTTTCAACAAAGAGGGGTGGCTCATTTGTACCCTGGGAGTTGAAGGGCAGAAAGGGCACATCCACCTCTAACATGGCAGTGTCCTCACCTGGCTTCCTGGTCTACTGAACCAGCGTGTGACACTGCAAAGCTGTCACTGCCTCGATTCTGCTGGAACTCTGCCCTGTACCCCATCCTTTTTCTATCTGGTGGAATTCTTTCTTGTGTGGTTCTTTTAGGTGAGGTGAAATTCACATAATGTAAAAATTAACGATTGTCAAGTGAACAACTCAATATCATTGAGCACATTCACAACCGTATGCAACCACCACTTCTATCTACTTCTAAATATTTTCATCAACCCCAAAGACAAACCCGTATACATCAAGCAAGCAGTCACTCTGCATTTCTCCTTCCCTCCAGTCCCTGGCAAGCAACCACCTGCCTTCTGTCTCTCTTGATTTACCTATTATGGATATTTTATATAAATGGACTCATACGCATGATATGTGACCCTGTATGTCTGGCTGCTTTCAACTAGCACCGTGTTTTATCCATGTTGTAGCATGTACTTGATTCTTTTTCATAGCTGAATAATATTCCACCATGTGTGTACTACATGTTGTTTACCAGCTTATCAATTGATGGACACTTGAGTTGTTGCCATTCTTTGGCTATTGTGATGCGCTGTGAACATGTATACATATGTATCTGTTTGAGTACCCATTTTCAGTTCATTTTTGGGTATACACCTAGGAGTGGGATTACTGGAACTACTGTTACATATGGTGCATGTGTGTGAGCATGAGTGCATGCGTGCTCAGTTGTGTTCAACTCTTTGCAACTCCATGGACTTGTAGCCCGCCAGCCTCCTCTGTCCATAGACTTTTCCAGGCAAGAATACTGGAGCAGGTTGCCATTTCCTCCTCTAGGGGATCTTCCCGACCCAAGGATCGAACCCAAGTCTCCTTCATCTCTTGTGTTGGCAGGCAGATTCTTTAGCACTGGGCCACCAATATATATCTTCCTTTTTGGATTGTTTTTCATTATAGGTCATTACAAGATATTGACTATAGTTCCCTGTGCCATATACAGTAGGTCCTTGTTGTGTATTTATACACTAGCCATATGTTAGTTCTGTGTTTAATTTTTTGAGGAAATGCTAAATTGTTTTTCACAGCAGCTGCCTCATTTTACATTTCCACCAGCAACTCACAAGAATTCTAACTTTCCACATCCTCGCCAACACTTGCTGTTTGCTGTTTGGTTTTTTTTCTAATACTCATGCTAGTGAATGTGAACTAGTACCTCATCATTAACCTGTGAAACCCTGACTCATCCTTCTGTGCCCAGTTTTCATGTCACCATTGATCGGAAAAACTTGACTTTACAACCTCATTCCTGAAGATAAAATGCCCAGGCTCTCTCCATGTAGCTCCAGGGCAGTGACTCATATGCCAGCGTCTCCCCAGGAAGACTCCACTAGGGCACGACTACATCATACCCATTTTAGATCTCTAGTGCTCAGCGCAACGTCTGGCACATTGTTAGAACTCCCAAAGCATCTTCAGCTCAGCCAGCCTCTGAGCTGGGATTCACACATTTATCAGTTCACCAACTGAGGCAAACAATGACTTTTTTGGTGCTCAACTGGGAAAAAAAGGAAAAAGGATGATTCATCCTCGCATGACTCTAAGCCTGAAAGTCCAATTTTATACTTTTTACTAATATATTTATTAATATACTTTACCACTGCCTACTTGTTTACTGGTCCCAGAGCTGCTGACACACCTTTAAAGAAGATGACAAAGCTCAGTTGTGGAGACTGGTCAGTTTCAGGTATGATAAGAGATTGCTGGAGGACACGGATAAATGGAGGGACAAAAATGAGGTGGAGCTCCTGCCCTTTGGCCAAGACAGACTGAGCTCCTGTTGCCTTGTCCAGCTCCAGGGGCCTGAGGCAGCAGGAGCTTTAAGGGTTTCCAGGCAGCAGAACTTGGGAACTGCTTTGGGGCTTTGATCTCTGAGAAAGAAACTGCCGTTGTATCCCATATTCATATTCTTTCTCTGTCTTTCCCCCTCCCCACCCCCACCCCCAGGCAAGTGACAGTATGTTTGCAGAGAAACACACACTGGGAGAAAAGTAGATTCAATGAGTGAATACTTAGGGACTGTTGCGCTTCCAGGCCCTGGAAATCACCTTGAGAATATTTAGGGAAATAACGCCAACAATTCTCAGCTAGTGGGATGTCCTTGAGAGATGTTGCTGGAAAACAGATAAACTGGGTTGTAACTCCCTGCTTTCCAACTGGGCCATCTTCCACAAGTCACCGAAACACGCTATATTCCTCAGTGTTCCCATCTGTAAAATAGGGACACTGATTCCTGTCCTCCCGACTACACAGGAGAGTGGGAAGATACCCTAGGACCAGAACCACCTGGTAATCGACCCTTGGGAATGCTATTCAACCGCCAGCATGGGGGAAGCCGGGGAGCTGTGAGCAGGGAAACCTTTCGTTTAGTTACGATCCCACTCCGCAGTCACTTTCGCCCCACTGCCCAGTTCAAGGAGCCGTTTCGGGGCCCCAGGAGAGAATGGCGGGGGGCGAGAGGGCGGTGGCGGGCGCGGGAGCTGAGAGCGTCAGGCTGCAGGGATCGGACTCCAGCTTTCTGGCAGACGTCGGATGCCCCACCCAGGGCACTGGGGGCAGCTGAATGCCTACCTTGCCGACTTCTTCAGCTTCTTCCGGTACCTCTTCTTGGGCTTCTCGCTTGGCACCTGCTCCTCCAGCGGCTCGTAGCGCTCTGGGAGGACGGCGAGGTGCACCCTCCGCGCGCCCCGGGACTCCGGGCGCCGGGCGCTCGCCTCGTTCTCCGCCGCCTCCGCCCCGCTCTCCAGATGCTCCAGGATAGCGGCTGCCTCCTCGTCCCCCTCCGTCCGCCCTCGCCCCCGGGCCAGGGGCCCGCAGCGCGGGAGGCTGCTCGCCGCCTTGCTTCGGAGCCTGGCTCCCACCGTCATGATGCCGCGGTCTCTCTGGCTGAGGTCGGGGCGTAGAGACACCAACCTTTGCTCCCAGCCCGCACCTCTAGCCGCGCCGCCCACCCCTGCCCAGCGCGACCTGGCCCGGCCCAGCCCAGGCCAACCCGGACGGGGCGGGAGGACTTGGCGTCGCAGCGCCCCCTGGCCGTGGGGCCTGGGATGGCGGTGGCTCCACCGGCCCCAGCGGCCAGGATCCCAGCCACTGGGTGAGGGATAGCTCGAAAGGTCAATGGGCAATTAACATGCAAAGCACGTTCAACCGCACTTACAACGAAAGAAGTTAACCCCAACTAGTGAGACTTCCTTTGCCCACGTCCAGACTGGCAGAGATGATGGTGATGGTGATGGTGATGATGAAGAAGATGATGCTAATAAAGATCGTGGGCTTCCCTGGTGGCTCAGACGGTAGAGTCCGCCTGCAATGCAGGATGGAACCCGCCTGGGTTCCATCCCTGGGTCGGGAAGATCCCCTGGAGAAGGGAATGGCAACCCACTCCAGTATTCCTGCCTGGGAAATCCCATGGACAGAGGAGCCTGGCGAGCTACGGTCTATGGGGTTGCAAAGAGTCCCACACGACTGAGCGATATTCAGTGCTGGTGAGGATATGGTGAAATGATGGTTATAATACAGTATTCAGTGGAATGCAAACTAGAGATAGGCTATTGGAAAGGCAGTCAGAAAATATTTATTGAGTTCTGAAAAACAGTTGTACTTTCCAGGTGCCTATGGTAAGGAAACATTCAGAAACACAGAGCAGTGCGTGGATGGTGTTCATCACAGTCTAACTCCAGTGAAAAAGGGAGGCAAACCAACAAGGCTGGAAAAGTTGATTCTGGCACGAGCATATGACATCATATGAAGTAATCTTTAAAATCACAATTTTCAAGAATATCACTCTGGTAGACATGCATTCTCAGATTACTGTGCATCTCAATATGTTTGGGATATCTTACTTTCTTATGTAGGTGAGAGAAGACTCTTGAGAGTCCCTTGGACTGCAAGGAGATCCAACCAATCCATTCTGAAGGAGATCAGCCCTGGGATTTCTTTGGAAGGAATGATGCTAAAGCTGAAACTCCAGTACTTTGGCCACCTCATGCGAAGAATTGACTCATTGGAAAAGACTCTGATGCTAGGAAGGATTGGGGGCAGGAGGAGAAGGGGACGACAGCGGATGAGATGGCTGGATGGCATCACGGACTTGATGAATGTGAGTCTGAGTGAACTCCGGGAGTTGGTGTTGGACAGGGAGGCCTGACGAGCTGCAATTCATGGGGTCGCAAAGAGTCGCACACGACTGACCGACTGAACTGAACTGAACCTGTTAATTCCTGGAAATTTAGCATTAAGTATAAAAACAATGTATTATTATTTCATTAATATTTTAATACTATCAGAATGTATATGTTTAAGAACTGTTTGGATATACTGCTATAAGTATGTAAAATAGTCATAATTTAACATAGTAGAATATCAAAAATTAGTTTTGTGATTTCAATTTAAATTGTAAAATCAAATAATTTATTTAGACTGATAAGTTTAACTTGAAAGGAATATAAAAATAAGTTAATTTACTATATTTATGAGTTACATAGTCCTGTACAAAGTTGAAGGACTTGAAAAGAAAATCACTTACATTAAGTTTATAAAAGTCACTTAAAATGTTTAAGATAATAAAATGAAGTGAATGATAAAAACCCATTACAGTGATTGTTAAATTTTATTAGGTTTGTAATGAAATAAAACAGTACTGAAGTTTGAAAGATTACGGGAAGCTTGATCTATGGATTTGTAACTAAACTATCAACTTATAAACAAAAACAGACTCTAATCATCCCTCTTCTGTGTGAAAAATGGACTTCAGAGACCCTTCCACTCCCAACTACATAACAAATGGAGACATAGGTGAAATGTCTGTGGAATGTGTTTTGTTTGTTTCCTGTGGGTTTTTTTTTTTTTTTTTTTGCTGTACTGGGTCTCTGCTAAAGTACATGAGCTTCTCTTGTTGCCTCACAGCATGTGGGATCTTCATTCCCAGACCAGGGATCAAACCCACAGCCTCTGCACTGGAAAGTGGATTCTTAGCCACTGGACCACCAGGGAAGTCCCCATATGGTGTGTTTTTGTCCAAACAAAATAATTTTCGAATATCACAACAACATTTAGTTTGCCTGTTATAAGTAAAACACTAGAGCAATTGAAAATTGATCCCCAAATTAAGTCTCTATAATCAGTGAGCAAACAGGACTCAAAGAGATGTAATCAGAACCCATCTAATGTTGCTCACTATCATCTCTTTAGAAGTTATTCATAGTGGGGTGTGGTTCCCTTGTTTCTACATGACAGTCCTATATATATATATATATTTTTTTTTTCTGATCTCATAATCAAAACCCAAAGTTGCAAATATGTTCTCAATTTATATAATTTTAAATCTTACAATATCCAATTCCATGTAATACCCAGAGACTTGAACTTGATTTAAAATTAATCCTCTCTCCTCCCTCAGAGAAATTCAACACCTGAAGGGCTGTGCTTACTAGCAGAAGCAGCAAAAACAGCAGAAACAGGGCTTTCACCCTAATCTGTCTTTCAAAACTCTCAAGAGTGCCCCTGATTATAAGTTAACTTGTTAAATTCCCTCCAGTACTCAAAGAACTCTGGGGGGTGCTCATCTCCTAGCCTCTGCTCCCAGGAAAGGGAGTGGAAAGGGCTGAGAGTCCATCCTTAGGAATCTTTCCTTCCTGGTAATAATTGGAACCTGCTAATAATTAGCCCAAGGGCTGGCATGTTCCCAGGTAAGAATACTGGGGTGGGTAGCCATTCCCTTCTCCAGGGGAACTTCCTGCCCAGGGATTGAACCTGGGTCTCCTGAATCGCAGACAGATTCATGAAAATGTATCATCGGTTATTGAGTTAAAATAAAAAATGCTTAAGCTATCTCAGAGTCTTAAAAACAATTGTTTATTTGAATTAACTAGCCTGAGATAGTTACAGATATTTAATTGAAAATAAAGTTTCCATATGTAGACCTATAAAGGTGTTATATCTTTTGTTTTGCAATAAATATATGAATTTGGAAAGAAAGAGGGGCTTCCCTGGTGGCTCAGACAGTAAAGAATCTACCTGCAACAAAGGAGATCTGGGTTTGATCCCTGGGTGGGGAAGATCCCCTGGAGGAGGAAATGGCTACCCACTCCAGTACTCTTACCTGGGAAATCCCACAGACAGAGGAGCCTGGTGGGCTGCGGTTCATGGGGTCGCAAAGATTCAGACACGACTGAGCGACTGAACAGCAACAATAACACTTCTGATCAGCCCAAACCTCAAACTTCTGGGTCACCAGCGTCAGGAGGCCAAGGTGATCTTATAGGCACTGGGGCTGGAAGGGAACTGGCACACAGCGTCAGCATTTGTTCACCCCTGGCTTCAACTCCAGCAGGGCTCTGTCATCCACCACGGTTGGAAAGTTCTAGAAAGCCCACGTGCTTCCCAGCGCAGCCCCTTTGCCGCTTTCTCAGCACAATTCTGGGGGTAAGGGAACCATCGCAGGGCCAAGTGATTTGCCGGGGTCCAGCCCCGGTGGATCCAGGGTGATTCGAAGGTGGAGACGGAATCGGCGTACTAGGAAAGAATTTATTCAATTACAGATAGAGAGAGATTCGGAAATTAGCAGAAAAAAGGAGCTGAATAACTTGGCTTACATGGGATGCCAATCACCACCTACGTAGGCCGCAGGCGTCTTTCCGTTCTCCCGAAGGAGAGGAGGCACTGAGGCTCCCTGGTCTGATCTTAGAAGCCCAGGCAGAGTTAGTAGGCTTGGTGAGGACCCAAGTGCCAGATGGGAATTCAGCCAGAAAATAGTGAGAGATATTAGAGGAAAGAAAGAGGCTGAATAACTTGGTTTACACGGGATACCAATAAAATTCCAAGACAAGGAATTTGCACCATCTACGTTGGGCCACCGGCGCCACTTGAGCATCGAAATGTGCCCCTCCTTGGGCACCTTTTTCGCATGGACTTGAAAGCCGGGGCAAGTAAGCAGACGTGGCGGGCACCCGTGCTCCAGATGGGAATTCAGCCAGAAATAGGGAGGACGAGAACTTTCCGGAAACTGATCCGTTTTCTTTATTTTCAGGTTTGCTTGTATACCTTTTGTTACACATAGGGATGAATACAAAGTCACGGGAGGGTCAGCAGTCCTGACCTTTATCAAAATCAGGTGCTTTACATAAAAAAGAGGTCTTAGAGGTTTTACATCATCTTCTGGTCATGAGGCCTGCTGACACTTTATGACCCTCTCTTTCTGATAACCAAAAAACTTATTTTTTCCAAGGGTGTTTTTTCATAAACCAGGCACCACCCTCAAATAAAGTTGCATTCCTATAGGGTGAGGGTGTAGTGAGTTACAATCAAGAAAGGAATTTATTTAACTCAAGGTTAACATCATTAATCTTAAAGGTTAATGCTTATTTCTCTTATATGCTAGTTATATTCATTATAAGGGTAGGGAATATGGAGATTTAACAGCAAAACATCAGCCCAACAAATGAAATCCTTTCACCAATGTTCCCTTTAAGATCTATTTAGTCTTAAGATAATGATAAAGTTACATTTTTACATAGCAAGGACACAGTAATTTATAACAAAGTACAGTGATCTATAACAAAGAAGAAAATTCATTAACTCAAAAAGTCTAGTATTGCTAACATCAAAAACTACATTTCTTTTTCTAATTTCCAAATACATTGATTAATATATTCCCAGGTGCCTAAGGACATGGAGGCCTGGCGGCAATCTTGACTCAACTATGAGAAAGGCCCTATGCTAATTAAGACCTTCAAAATACCCCAAACTCTGTGCTGTTTATGGTTGAGAGGTAGTAAACAATCATGTGCTCCTAGTGGCAGGAGTATGGATAATCCTATCATACAAACTAGTTTGTATCATACAAACTAGAGGGGTTTGACCCGAGACACCCTTGTCATGCCCAAGGACAGGGAATTAGTAGCAATTATTGGCACAACAAATGAAAAACCCTTCACCAATATAATTCCTAATCAACACACTATACTAAATTCTAACTTCCCAAAAGAATCTGCCTTTAGTAAGTCTAAAACATCTCGTGCCTCTCACTGTTGGGAGGCTGTAAACAATCACATGTGGCCGGATGAACCTATACAGGCAGGCTAGATAACCTTCAGAGGAGTTCGTAAGCTGAAACACTCTTGTCACGCCCAGGAATTTTTATTAACTGGAGCTGCAAGTTAACTCCTTCTCCGAGAGAAATGGTTATGGGGGAGAGCCCCCCCGTAAAGTCAGAGGTGTAAGTGAGAGCATGAAACAGACTCTTGGTTTTGGGGGTAGATGCTCGGGAACAGGGGGTTTCCTGAGACTTGATCACGCCTTTGCAAATGCCAAGCCTCCTTCCTCATGACCTTTGCCATGGGCGGAGTTCCTCACGCTGGCCCCCGGCAGTGATTTGTTTATTTTCTACTTGGAGCATTTCCAGATTCCAGTCTAGTTTGCCAGCCCCATGTAACTAAAAGCTTAGCTCTTTCCTCCTCACCCGCAGGCATAGCCTCTCTGTGCCAAGCAGGCCCCCTTCTCTGGTCCCCACACACAGCTCAGCGACTTGCCCAGAAAATGCAGGCTGCACGCCTGCCTGCCCGCCCATGAGAGCTTGTCACTCTCTGGAATTCCATTCACCAAGACTCCTCTGTGTCCACCACCAGTGTATCATTCTACATCAGAATTCACTTGTGGACAAAGCCTTAAAGTAGAACATGTAATAGTCAAAACCATCCTTCAACACTATGATAAATTGTATCTTATTTGGTTGGATTCATTCAAAAGCCACTGATGACTTGGAAAACTCCCAAGCTATTTGCACTGAATATTGATAACAGAAAAATGTATGTGTAGAGACAAAAGTCAGAATTATGGCCTTATGAGTTAAAAGAATATTTCTGACCAAACCTGAAAAATCTGCACTGATATGCATTCTCCTTTGCCAACAGTGCAGCAGATAGTCATATATATAAATATAATATGCATATTAAAAAATATGTATATACATCCTAATATAATAAATAACACCATTTTTCCTGGATGTGTGTTAAAATATCTTAATAACTGGTACTATATTTAGAAAATGGCAACACAGAAAACTATTTTGGCTTGTATATAGTAAAACCAAATAATTATTTAGTTTGATGTAATATTTAATTTGATGTACTTAGCACGAATGATGTATTAATTAGAAAGGAGGAAGAGGGAAGAAATGTGAATTTGGTAGGGGTAGGGAGCAGAGAAGATTATTTAAAAAACTCTCATATTAGGATAGAACTTAGTACAATGAAAATTTAATTACAGACATGAAACTGTAGATTCTAAACATATTAAGAGAAATTGAATAGGATGAATTTGTCATCATGGGCTTGTCTGGGTTTGTCCAGAATGCACATATATAAATTTTACATCTATAGCTATGCCTAGAGTCATTGTAGGTGAGCCATAATAACAACTAAATGAAATTCTTGGTCAATACTCAAAAGACTGAAATATTACAGTTATTTCTATTTATTTTAATGATATGAAGTTATAAAACTGACTTACTCTTTGCCTGTGGCTGAATATAGGCCAAAGTAAAAAGCAAGAACTAAAATATTAAGAACTCAGAAATGTCAAATGCTGACCCTTTCAAACCAAAAATGAATGGAAACATTTGGACAGAACTTTGCTAAGCCACAGAATGAGGAATTATTTGAGTTCTCTAAACCGAAGTAATTTTACTCTATAACCTCTGGTGTACTCTAAGTACAAAAGCAAGTACAAATACAATTTTACTTTCATTTAGCAGTTTAATAATTACTATTCATACTGTATCGCTATTTGGGATTTTTTCCTTTTATTGGCAAGTAAAATAAATTAGTAATTCTGTTAGCTTCATTGTAAATCAAGAGCTTCACAGTGACAATTATATGTGTCATTTATGATAAAAGAAAAGGCATAATTATAGTTTAAATATAGAATTAAGAATTTAAATACTATGGTTGTGAAGTAATATAAGGACTAAACTAAAAATGCCTATGAATATATAGAGAGATTGGGAGGTGGACATTTTTTTCCATCTCTGTCTACTGAAATGGCCTATAGGTCATATCATCCTAGTAGCATAAAATCAGATAAGCACCTCTCGTGCTAATAGTTTGGTCTCATATCAATTTCCATGGAAAGGTAATGGGGTTTAGAAAAAACTGGCTGATTGCATGCCTGGGATGAGGAAGGTGTAAGATGGCCTTGGGATATCTGGTTACTAGAAAGCAAAGACACATTTAAAAACTGTGCATTTTGGCTGGTGGCTCTGTGGATAAGAATCTGTCTGCTAGTACAGGAGACACTGGTTCATTCCCTGCTCCAGAAGATCCCATATGCCGCAGGCCTGTGCTCCACAATAAGAGAAGCCTCAGCAATGAGAGGCCTGCACAGTGCAACTAGAGTAGGCCCCACTTGCTGCAAGTGAAGACCGTGAAACAACAAAGACCCAGTACAGCCAATATTAAATAAATAGTATTTTTTTAATTGTGCATTTTAGGTTACATGGGCTAGGAGGCTACAAAGCCAGACTGCTTTTTAACCTCAACATGCACACACACACACAAAACTAATGACCACAAATAATTGAAACCAATTGAGTCAATGAAAAACCATTGGCTCATCACAGTAGTCTAAGAGGAAAAATATGTGCAGTATAAAAGAATGTGGGCTTCCCTGATGGCTCCCACGGTAAAGCGTCTGCCTGCAATGCGGGAGACCCGGGTTCGTTTCCTGGGTGGGGAAGATGCCCTGGAGAAGGAAATGGCATCCATTCCAGCACTCTTGCCTGGAAAATCCCATGAACAGAGGAGCCTGATAGGCTACAGTCCATGGGGTCGCAAAGAGTCGGATACGACTGAGCGAAGAAAAATAAATAAATAAATAAAAATAAAAGAATGTAGTTATAAAAGATAGGGGTTTTTAAAAAACGTTATTTTAATATTCCTAGGGGTTTGACCCTGTTAGACTCACAAAATGTGAAAAGGATGCAGAATTCTATCAAGTTCCAGAAAATTTATGAAAGCATTACAATTTGATATGAGAGATCCAATGGAATGAAACTGAGGTTTCTTTGTAGCCAGATTAAACAACCTGAGTGAATCAGAGGGCAAAATTCAACTGAAGCAGCAAAGGACTTTAGCCTCAAATCCATGAGAAGGCAGAAGAAATAAATATGCTCTTCGTTAAATCTAGAGAATGTGGGCCACGAGAACAAGCACTTTTCAGGGGGCAATGGGGGATCTGCTGTGCAGGCAGGTCCCGAGGATTCCAGCCACTGTGGGTTGTAGGGCACAAGCACTGCATCCCAGACAGGGGGTTTCTCTGCCCTCTAGTGGTTCTCTCTGGTAATAACTGGAAAGTGAAAAGTGTCCGACTCTGCGACCCCATGGACTGTTATCAGTTCAGCTCAGTTCAGTCGCTCAGTCTAGCCCACGGAATCCTCCAGGCCAGAATACTGGAAGGGGTAGTCTCTCCCTTCTCCAGGGGATTCCCAACCCAGCAATCGAACCCAGGTCTCCTGCACTGCAGGTGGATTCTTTTTACCAGCTGAGCCACAAGGGAAGCCCAGGAATACTGGAGTGGGTAGCCTATCCCTTCTCCAGTGGATCTTCTCAACCTAGGAATTGAACCAGGGTCTCCTGCAATTCAGGCGGATTCTTTATCAGCTGAGCTGTGAGAGAAGCCCACATAACTGGAACCAACAACGTTTTCAATATGTCAACATTTTTAAAGAAATAGTCTGGCATTTCTGTGCGTTGGGCTGGGAATATCCATTCAATATGGGGGCGGGGTTATATCACCCTGACCTGAATCTTTGACTGACAAATGCATTATCACTCCAATGCAGCTAAATAGAACAAACTTCTAAAGTTGGTTCCACAAAGAGGAATCTAAAGGGGGACTACAGTCCATGGGGTCGCAAAGAATTGGACACGCTGGAGTGACTAACTTTATTTGGGTTTCCTTGCTGGCTCAGGTGGTAAGGAATCGGTCTGCAAAGCAGGAGATCTGGGTTTGATCCCTGGGTGGAGAATATCCCCTGGAGAAGAGAATGGCTACCCACTCCAGTGTTCTTGCCTGGAGAATTCCATGGACAGGGGAGGCTGGTAGGCTACCGTCCAAAAGAGTAGGAGACAACTGAAGCGACTAACACTTTCACTTTTTTCAACTTTGTTGGTGAAGAATTTAGAAAGCACTGGCAAAACAGCAAGCTGAGATTCCAGAGCCCAGAGTGCTAAACCTTCCTGGACCAGACTGGATGAAACCACTTAAAACAACATCTTTGCTCTCTGTTTCCTCATCAGAGAAATGAGGGTGTGAATGAAATGATTTCTCAGGCCACATCAGTCCACGATATTCTGGGAATACAATGTTTACAAGAGTTTCAAAATCTGAACCAATTTCTGAGTCTGGATTTCTTTTTTAATAATTGCAAGAAAATAAATGTTTATTAAATCTCTGGATTGGAGATTTTTTTTATGGTTGAATGATGAAAGAAATCGTAAAGGATAGGCTAGTAATTCAGAAGAGAGCAGAAGGAAAGTAAAAGGGAAACAGCAAGCTGAGAAATACTGGCAACAAATAAGAAAAATAATGACAGCAAACTTTCATTGTGTCTAACATTTATTAGGGTTTTACAAAGAGTCAGGCATATTCTAAGAGCTCTCTATGGAAGGTGAATTTTCAGTCACTGGATCATCAGGGAAGTACTGGGGGAATTCCTTTTTAAAATAAAATTTTAATTGAAGGATAATTGCTTTACAGAATTTTGTGGTTTTCTGTCTTACATCAACAAGAATTGGTGCTGTCTTTTAAACAGAGAACAGAAACCATTTAGATTCTAGTAAATTTGAAATGCCATTAGGGAAGAATCTCCAGCATCATGTTTTCTCGTACTTGCCAGGTATTCCTGCCACAAATCAGTACACTTAAAGAAGGGAGAAAAGGTGATTTTAAGATGCAAAGTTACCTGAAAGTATACAAAATTAGAATTACCTGTCTTGAAAGGGAAACACTGGAAGATGCCTGCTAAATGAAGCCAATGCCATTAAATTATATATGCTGACTTTAGAAAACAATAGTAATTAAGAACATGTAAGCCTACAGTGAAGACATGACTCCTATGAGCTAGGTTTATTTCTGCCCTTTTTGTTGTTGCTGCTCTTCTTTTTGCTTAATTGTGGTAACATATGCATATACACGGAGAAGGCAATGGCACCCCACTCCAGTACTCTTGCCTGGGAAATCCCATGAATGGAGGAGCCTGGTAGGCTGCAGTCCATGGGGCTGGGAAGAGTCGGACACGACTGAGTGACTTCACTTTCACTTTTCACTTTCATGCATTGGAGGAGGAAATGGCAACCCACTCCAGTGTTCTTGCCTGGAGAATTCCAGGGACAGAGCCTGGTGGGCTGCCGTCTATGGGGTCGCACAGAGTCAGACACGACTGACGTGACTTAGCAGCAGCAGCAGTGTGCATATACAACTGAATATCTCAATCATTTATGTCTTGAGTTCAATGTTGTTGAGTATATTCACATTGTTGTGCAACCCAATCTCCAGAATTACTTTCATCTTACAGAAGTGAAACTTTAGAGCCATTAAGCAACTCTCCACTTTCCCTTCCCCCAGCCCCTGGCAATCACAATTTCATTTTCTGTCCCTATGAAATTAACAGTGAACTACATCACATAAGTGGAATCAAGCAGTATTTGTCTTTTTGTGACTGGCTTATTTCACTTTAGAGCATACTGCCTGTGTTTTCTTCTGGGAGTTTTATGGTTTCAGGTCTTAACATTTAAATCTTTAATCAATTTTGAATTTATTTTTGTTATAGTATTAAGTAGTCCAGTTTGATTCTTTTGCATGTAGCTGTACAATTTTCCCAACATCATTTATGGACGAGGCTGTTTTTAACCCATTGGTATGCCTCCTTAGTCATAAATTGACCACAAATATGTGGCTTTATTTCTGGGCTTTCTATTCTGTTCCATTGAGCTGAGTGTTTGTTCTTGTGGCAATACCATATTGTTTTGATTACTGTAGATCTATAATATAGTTTGAAATCAGGGTGCATGATACATCTAGTTTTGTTCTTCTTTCTCGATTGTTTTGGCTATTTGGGGTCTTTTGTGTCCCCACACAGATTTTGGAATTATTTGTTCTAGTTATGTGAAAAATGCCATTGGTATTTTGATAGGGATTGCATTGAATCTGTAGATTGCCTTGGATAGTATGGTCATTTTGCAACATTAATTCTGCCAATTCATGAGTACAGTACATCTTTCCATTTGTTTGAGTCATCTTCTGTTTCTTTCTGCAAGGTCTTATTGTCCTTGATGTGTAGGTCTTTACCTTCTTGCTTAATTTATTATTATTTTATTCTTTCTGATATAATTGTGAATGGGATAATTTTCCTAATTTCTCTGATAGTTTGCTGTTAGTGTATAGAAATGCAAAAAATTTATGTATGTTAATTTTGTACCCTGCAACTTTATTGAATTCATTAGTTAAAATCATTTTTGGTGGCATTTTTAGGATTTTATATGTATAGTATGGAGAAGGCAATGGCAACCCACTCCGGTACTCTTGCATGGAAAATTCCATGGGAGGAGCTTGACGGGCTGCAGTCCATGGGGTTGCTGGGGGTTGGACACATCTGAGTAACTTCACTTTCACTTTTCACTTTCACACATTGGAGAAGGAAATGGCAACCCACTCCAGTGTTCTTGCCTGGAGAATCCCAGAGATGGGGGAGCCTGGTGGGCTGCCATCTGTGGGGTCGCACAGAGTTGGACACAACTGAAGCAGCAGCAGCAGCAGCAGCATACGTATAGTATAATGTCATTTGCAACAGTGAGAGGGGGCTTCCTTTCTCATTACTGTCTTAGAGAAAAAAGTCAGGTTTTCACTGTAGAGTATGGTGTTAACTGTGGGCTTGTCATATATCACCTTTATTGTGTTGAGGTATATTTCCCTCTGTGCACTTTCAGGAGGATTTTTACCATAAATGGAGGTTGAATTTTGTGAAAAGCGTTTTCTTCGTATATTGAGCACATGAGTTTTGTTCTTCAGTTTGTTAATATGGTATATCACATTAATTGATTTGTGGATATCAAACCATTCTTGCATCCTTGGGACAAAACTCACTTCATCATGGTGTGTGAGACCTTTAATGTATTGTTGAACTCATGTTGCTAATATTTTATTGAGGATTTTTGCATCTATGTTAATCGATTCATGCCTGTACTTTTCTTCTTCTGTGGTGTTTTGTCTGGGCTTGGTATCAGGGTGATGCTGGCTTTATAGAATGAGTTCTGAAAATGTTCCTTCTTCTTTGGTACATTGGAATGGTTTGAGGATAGGTATTAACTATTCTTGAAATGTTTGCTAGAATTCACCTGTGAAGCCCTCTTGTCCTGGACCTTTGTTTATTGGGAGGTATTTTTTTAAAATTATTGATTCAGTTTCAACACTGGTAATTGATCTGTTCATATTTCTATTTCTTCCTGATTCAGTCTTGGGAGATAGTGTTTCTAAAAATTTATCCCTTTTTTATTCTAAGTTGTACATGTTTATTGGCATATATTTGTAGTAATTTTAGGATATTTTGTGTTTCTGTAGTGTTGGTTATAACTTCTTTTTCATTTCTGATTTTATCCAGGCATTAATTTTTCTTGATGAGTCTGGTGAAAGGCTTATCAATTTTGTCTTTTCAAAGAACCAGCTCTTAGTTTCATTCTTTCTTTTTTTTTGGCCTCTGTTTTATTTTTTGTTCTTATGATTTTTTCCTTCTACTGACCTGCATACAGATTCCTCAAGAGGCAGGTCAGGTGGTCTGGTATTCCCATCTCTTTCAGAATTTTCCACAGTTTA
>SJXQ01001781.1:98413-187478 GCA_006408695.1 Aepyceros melampus | reverse complement strand
GATGATTTGGGAGAATGGCATTGAAACATGTATAATATCATATATGAAATGAATAAAAAAAAAAGGAATACATGATTTGTAGTCTAGTAATACGTGTCCTAGGATTGAGTGAGAGCCACATTGGAACTTACACCTTAAACATTTGGAGCTTATAATCATAGGTGACATTCTCCCATGTAGTGGCAGGAGGATTCAGAAGGGACTGTAAATGAACAGTTACTTCTGGTGTCGTCCCTTAATTAAAGAAAAAAAAATTCATCTATTCTTTTGTCTATTTCACTCTTTTTCTTCTCTATTCATTAGGGAAAAGCTTTCAGCAGCAAAGGGAAGCCATGAAGCAAACCATAGAAGAAGATAAGGAACCAGAAAAATCAGGTTGGACTCATATCTGACATTAATGAGAGGTTTCTTGGGTTTCTTTCCATCTGGAATCAGGTTTAAATTTGTATATCAGAACTGTCAGGGAAGATGTATTCATGGCAAGATGGATGTGAGAAGCAAAGCTGCTTATCTTAGGACTGTTAAGAAAGGACAGGATTTAAGTATTAAAGATTATCTGTCTATAATGTGAAATTAATGGAAAACTTTAACTGTTTCCCTAAAAAATAGTTACTCTGTGAACAGTATAACACACATCTATAAATTTAAATTTAAAACTAGAGTTCTTCAATTTGAAATACGTAGCTTTATTCAGGGGAAAAAATATCCCATTTATACTTATGTTTCTGACTGTCAACAGGAAAACTGTGGTGTGCAAAGAAGAATAAAAAGAAGAGGAAAAAGGTTTTATATAATGCCAATAAAAATGATGGTAAGTTCCACTCTTTAGATATAGCCATATTTATATCCAAAAGAGGTCCATGTCTGACATTTGAAAGAAATTAAATGATATTTTTAGGGAATTTTACTTATGGTCCTGGCCTCTTAATGTAACATATGTGTGTATTTAATAAAGTCATTTAGCAGAAATTATTGTCTTCTAGAAACCCCTGAGTAATGCAGAATTTTGAAATCTGAGAAAAAGTAGTTTAAAAATTAAAAGTATGATATAGCTGTATAGTGTTGTATTGATAGTTTTCTCTTAAATTTTTTTCCCATGTAAACTCTTCGTTTGCAAAGTTAATACTTGTTCCTAACAAATTCCAACAATTGATATATTTTAAGTAAAAAATTAACATTTTGCCTATCGTAACTCCTCTCACCTAGGCAACCCATTCCATAGTGTCTGCTGGCTGAGTTAGGCACACAGGAGAGTGTTTTGTTTTTATTTATTGTTAGTGTTAAAAAATTTTCAAGTTTTAGCTTCTTTTAAAATCAAAAGTTCTGATAACACTGGGCTTATATTCCTGTGTGTCAGCAGCCTACTGAACCTGAATGATGGCTGTTGCCTTTTTAGTGGACCCCTATCTAGTTCAACAGTCTCCACCACATCCATTTTTTTAATAAACCCAACCTGATACATTGTGTTCATTACCCTCTTGATTGGTCCTTATGGGCTTTAGAATTTGCTACCCCTTCTTTAATTCACATTAGAAACAAGCCAAATAATAAAGCAAAGGAACTCTGTAACTTCCTACACAGTTTATAAGGCTTATTTTTATTCTCTCAGTACCTTAAAATTTTTTGGCAGCATAAATGAAACTAATGAAAATGTTATAGATTATTGAAAATTTTGATATAAACTAAACCTGAATTCTACCTACTATAATAAATTTTTTTTCAAATTAAACATCCTTAATGCTTAAAAGGATTTATAATTCTTTTCTCTGTACTTGAGTAAGTGATTAATATATCTCTGTTTCTTTATCCTTTGAAACACACTGGAGTTAACTGGTTCAGCTCTAAAAGCTATTTTACTGTAGGAAATTTGCAAATCTAAGTCTGTGAATCAAAATATTTCCATAGTCTGTACATGGTAGAAGAAAGAACTTAGTTTTTCAGAGGGAAAAGTGTTTTGAGAAGGAAATGCTTCACATTTACATTTCTGCTCATAGTTTGTTATTAGAATTAATTTTTTATTAATGATAATTATCATTTATAATAACTGTTCCATTCAAGGGGAAATAGCCTTCATCCATTTGGTTCTCAAAATAAATTCCTTGAGATTACAGATTAGTAAATTCAAGTTCAGATGTGAAAGTCACCTGTTTAGTTCTTACACCTAATACATGGTTGAGTTGGAATTTAAACAAGTAAAGTTTGAGTTCCTAGTCTGTGCTCTTTGTTAATCACTGACAAGCTTAAGATGGTCCCCTCTCCCTTGGAACTATAGAAGAAAGAACTTAGTTTTTCAGAGGGAAAAGTGTTTTGAGAAGGAAATGCTTCACATTTACATTTCTGCTCATAGTTTGTTATTAGAATTAATTTTTTATTAATGATAATTATCATTTATAATAACTGTTCCATTCAAGGGGAAATAGCTTCATCCATTTGGTTCTCAAAATAAATTCCTTGAGATTACAGATTAGTAAATTCAAGTTCAGATGTGAAAGTCACCTGTTTAGTTCTTACACCTAATACATGGTTGAGTTGGAATTTAAACAAGTAAAGTTTGAGTTCCTAGTCTGTGCTCTTTGTTAATCACTGACAAGCTTAAGATGGTCCCCTCTCCCTTGGAACTTATAGCTGACAGTCTGACTACACATCTAACTCTTACATAGTCAGGTGAAGTAATGGGAGTGAGCAGATGACACGTCACTAGTTGTCTGCCTTTGTTCTTACCACAGGACAACTCTGATTTCATCTGGGTTACAGCTTTAGGAATGTTAATGTACCAGTTACAATTTATACCATGATCACAGGTTAGTTTTAGTATTCCAGAATAAGGTAAACATAAATGTAGGAAGTTGGATAGCATAGGTATGCTATATTTTCAAGTTATATAATCAAAGAAAAGTATTCCAGCGTTCTCTGTTAACACCAGGCACAGCACTATTTGTAAATGTTTATCTGTGCCATGTATTGTTTTCAGCATACACATTTTCTGCTCCTTAAACCAACCCTCAAATTAAAGTATTAGTATCCCCCAGTTTATAAAAATGACAGCTATTATTCTCATTAGTTTATACCTTAGTGCCTCACTCTGTCAAAATATTGTCTGCAAACTAGCTATTTTATGTGAACCAGTACAGTTATATTGTATTAAACATTCAAACACAGTGTGAAACAAGGGAAGCAGTAATCATTTCTAGAAGGAGTAATATACTATTTATTTTCATAATATCCTGCTAAGGATATAATGACATGAGAAAATACTTATGATATAATGCTACCCAGTTATTACTTTCTTGATCTCAAAAGTTGTGTTTTTAACCATGATTACTTGTGCTGTTTTCCAATTTTTTGGAAGAATTATGAGTATATATAAATATACCTTTATATATTTATATAAATATGTTTATATATAAATATATCTTTATTATACAGCAGTAATTCTGTCTGAGGGCTTAATTTTTCCTTTTTTCAAAGATTATGACAATGAAGAGATCTTAACTTATGAGGAAATGTCACTCTATCATCAGCCAGCAAATAGGAAAAGACCTATCATTTTGATTGGTCCACAAAACTGTGGCCAGAATGAATTGCGTCAGAGGCTCATGAACAAAGAGAAAGACCGCTTTGCATCTGCAGTTCCTCGTAAGTTTGGATGCATTCCCGTTTTCCTGTGAATTTCAGCTTACCTCTGTAGAACCTAATTGTGTAGGGGAAGTTTTCACCCATTTCCTCAAACAGTGATGTCCAAGAAATAGGAACTTTGTTTTTACCAAATCTTTTGAGAATTTGCTACTAAAGATAGTCATTATTGAGTACCATTTTTCTGAGAGTATGGTACTAATTACTTTCTATAAATGAATTTCAATTTTGGCTTCTTAATAATTCACTGTTCAGTATGGAATCAGCTCCTGGTTTTTTTAACTGATGCAGAAGATAGAACTTTAGACCTAATCTCTGAGCATAGAATTTCTGTTTAAACATTGAATAGTACCTAATCTTATGGAAAAATTGAGTGATAATGTTTTAAATGAAATGCAAAATGAAGTAATTTAGAGTGTGAGTATAAAACATACTGAATGTAACTGTTACTAAGATACTAACACCACCGTTTTGTTTATTTCTCAATCTAGAAATAAAACCAGTCAATGTTAAAACACACGGGGGTCTAACGTTTGCTTAATTCATTACTTTTTAATTTGTATTACAAAATAAAATTTTTTTCTGACTAGCAGAATTATTCCTCACCCGTGCTCTGATCTGTGCTTACTAATTTTGCCTGATTTTGTTTGCCTAGATACAACTCGGAATCGGCGAGACCATGAAGTAGCTGGTAGAGATTACCACTTTGTTTCACGGCAGGCGTTTGAGGCAGACATAGCAGCTGGAAAGTTCATTGAGCATGGTGAATTTGAGAAAAATTTGTATGGAACCAGTATAGATTCTGTACGCCAAGTGATCAACTCGGGCAAATATGTCTTTTAAGTCTTCGTACACAGGTAGAACTCTTTTGGTTTAGAGTGTTGAACTTGTATTTTGGTCCAAGAATCACAGGACCTAATTAACTTCTCATACAGATTTTTCACACTGGTTCTTTACATGAACTCAAGTTGCTAAATCACTTTCAATTTCCTCAGAGTGGAAAATATATGTATTATATCCTTGCCTATATGTAAATGTACATATTTTCAGAAACTTAAAATACACTAACTGTTGGGCTGGTAGTAGTTTAGTATTTTAAGGTTATAAAAGAATTTTCCTTTCCCATACGAGAAAAATTAGAATAGTGAGAGGTCACTTTTATGGTTTTAAATGCCATCGTTCAAGTATTAGTACTGTAATGAGTGGTTGGTTGTAGCTAATGAAACAGCCATTGCTTTCTGTTATCTGTCATAAAGCAAAACCTTCAAAAATTACTAACAGTGGCTTTTTAGATTTGTTTAAAATAATTTTAGAAATTTTGTATTTTTAAGATTGTGTTTTTGTGGTTTTTTTCTTGATTGTACAGCTTTAGCATGAAACTTTTCTTAATGTGGTGGAATCTACTTTGTATGTCAACTCAGGAGATATAGGCAGTGGTTATTAAAGAGATGTATATGAGAAAAATTGACTCCAAAATGGCTTTCCTCAAATAGTAATTAGGTTTTCTTTATTTTAGTCTTTGCTATTCAGTTATAAACATTAGATTTAAGAAAACCATCCATGTTTTTATTTTTACTAAATTCCTTAAGAATTCTTTATTTTGGCTAACAGAATTACCAAAGAACTTAAGAGTAGTTAAGCATATTGTCTTAATTACTGTTTTTAGACAGAAAAGGACATGTCTGTATAATCCCCAATTTTGTGAAATGCTTCACTTTAGGGACACACAGTCATGCAAAGGCAAGGTGAAAAACTATAATCTTTTAATTCAGACAGTCTGCTTTTTTTTTTCTTTGAGGTATTTTTCCAGTTTTTTTTTTTGTTTGCATGTGTATGTGAAATTTTTCTCTGATCTTTTTGCATTTAGATTGTGGCATATGGTTAAGGTGATTGCTCATTTGTAATTCCTTCAAAATGGATTTTTAATGTTATTATCTGTGTATGATATTATTAGAGTATTTTATCATCATGTTAAGTCTTCGTTTCACTTTTGGTACACAATATATTCTGATATTGAATGGTAGGATCTTTTCTTACTGTTGTTTTTTGTTTTTCTCTCTTTGATTTTTTAAATTATGGAGGAATGATAACCCATTTATAGGAGACTTGGAAAATACATGACAAAATTACATATAGTTCTATATATTACAGTTATTTTTTAAAATAGATAAATCAGGGTTTTTAGTTGGGAGTTTCAATATCAAACTCTCAGATCTGTCTTTGTTTTACAGTCCTTGAAGACTCTACGGAACTCAGACTTGAAACCATATATTATCTTCATTGCACCCCCTTCACAAGAAAGACTTCGGGCATTATTGGCCAAAGAGGGCAAGAATCCAAAGGTAAAGTTATTATACTGTTAGACTATTCCATTAAAAGTAAACATGAAAAGCCATGGTTTAATATGTCACAGTGCTTAAAAACCACATCAGCTTAGCCTTTCAAACTGATTGTTCTTTCTGCCATGTCACTTTCCCCAAAACTGCCACACTTGCCTCTGGTTGCATTTAGGCAGTTCTCCAAAGCAAGGGGCTCCTCTTGTTCTGCATACAGTTCCTATTGTTATTCCAAATGCATGGTAGCCTTTGACATTTCTTAAAACTTCCGTCATCTTCACACAGATCCATGTTATTTCTGATTTCTTAAAACTTCCTTGTCCTCTTCACACAGATCTATGTTATTTCTAATAAGGATTAGATGACACCCACCCTGCCACCAAATATTCTCAGCAGGTTCTTAGGGATTACCCACATTTTCTGCAGATATTCCATATATGCCGGGATCCAAGTTGAGTGCTCTTGCCTTTCTCTTCTTTTTTCTGATTGAAATTTTATGTTCTGTTTGTCTTCTGCGTTTTATCTTTTCATATGATCTGAATGGAAAAAATTTTTAAATTGTCTTATATTAGATGCTGAGTGTGGTTGAGGTGGTCCATATTATACCAAATGGTACTAAAAATTAAATGATAATGTAGTGATATATATTAATCAAAGCATTGATATTTTATTTGACATTTTAAACATATGAAAACCATCAAGTGACATACTATATCACAGTAACAAATACTCTTCCTTGTTCTTAGCAGATTTCCTAAATAGTTCTATTTATAAAGGAATCACTTGGGGCTCATTTCATTCCTTCTCCATAAAAATACATACTACTCCTCCTCCCTCAAAACTCCTCAGAAGTCACATCACACCTCTCCTTTTCTTTGGTTTTTGACTATTGACCACATCCACCAGCCTTCTTTTTTCCTTCGCAGGATATCTTTTTCTACTTTGGAAAAAGATTTGTTATTCAACCTATATGGTGTTTTTCAATATCTTAGACCTCAGGGACTTCCCATCCTTTATATTGAGCATAATTCGGTTGCTTTGTTATAGACTAAGTAGGCCAGCTGGTTAAAGTAGTGTTTCACTCCGTTTTCATTTTTGCAGTCACAAAAGACCATATTTGACATGATTCCATTATTTGGAATATCTAGAATAAGCAAATCTATGGAGACCAAAAGTAGATTAGTGGTTGCCTAGGGCTGAGTGTTGGGAGAAAATGGGAGTGGCTGCTAATGACTGTGAGGTTTTCGGGGAAGGGGAACAGGGCATGCAGAGTGGAGGGTGAGGAAAATGTTCTAAAATGGATTGTGGTGTTGATTGCACAACTTCTCTGTGACTACAAAAAAACTATTCAGTTGTACATTTTAAGTGAGTGAACTGTATGAGTCCACCATTGAATTGGTTGCAGTTCACCATTAAATGGGTGAATTGTGAATGAATTATATCTCAAGAAACCTGTTATTGGAGCAGGAAAAAACCACAGTGGGCTTTTCTGTAGAAATTGAAGGTGGTTTTAGAATTTGTGTGCAAATTTTAAAGAATAACCAAAACACTTTAGAAAAAATTGGAAGCCTTTTTCTTTGTTAATTTTCTTTATTGTTTGTTTTCCATTTCATTAAGTTACCTTATTTTTATTCTTTCTTTATACTTACTTTGGCTTTAATTTGCACTTGCTCTAGTTTCTGAAGAAAACATGATTTTTAAACCTTCTTTTCTAATAAGTTATATATTTTTCATTATCATTTTGTTAGAAATATTTCCTAATTTCCTCTGTCATTTTCTTTCTTTAATCCATGGGCTTAGAAGTCTAATTTCCCCCTATTGGAGATTTTAGAATGTTTTATTGTTGTATAATTCCATTGTGGTAAGAGAACATATTCTGTAAGATGTTGGTCTTTCAAATTTTGTTCAGCCTTATTTTATGACCCAGTATCTATTCTGTCTTGGCGCATGTTCCTGCACACCAGTAAGAATGTATATTTTGCAGCTGTTGGGTAAAGGGTGATGTGTCTGATTGCTTTTTATGTTTTATCTCCTTTGGTAATTAATAATGCTTATCACACAATAGAAGTGTTAAGTAAAAACTGATCCTAAATTTTAACTCTGTGAAATAGTGTTAGCTAAGAAAGTAATGGTGTTCTTCACTGAATGCACAACTTAAATAATCAGTTATCTTGTTACATTCTGAATCTGGTTTTGCTATAATGGGGTCTTAAGAGTGGTAAACTAATAGTGTGAATTATTATGGTCAGTTTTGCCTATAGATAATTTTTTCAGGCCAAAGATTTTTGAGCAAAATCATTTTGTTTCAATTTCATTGTGAATTGTCAAAGAATTACAAAGTACCAGGTAAATTATATAAGTCATTTTTGGCAAAAGATAAAATAATACTTGTTTGATAAGGAAGAATTTAGGATTAGATACTCATGTGAACCTATATAAGATGTGCAGCTTAATAACATTTACATTTCAAATCTAGTAACACAAAGTTTAGATTCTCTTTTGAGTTCTAGAATGTTCTTTCAGTAACCTTGAACTTTGGGTAAACATAAGTTGTGACCAGAACATCAGTGTGTTCAATTACAAGGTGTAGTAGCTTCCTGCTGGGAAACAAAGGATTCTGTGTGCCAGAGCCAGCTGCACAACATTCCAGAATGAAAATTAGAGAAAGCCACACAAGAAACCAACTCAGGACAAGCCAGAGCTATCATATTTTCAGTATGTTTTCCTACTGTTATAAAAGTTTGACTGGTTGAATGATATAAATTGCTTGATATTGTGGGTCCAATGTATTTTGGATGTATGGCCTCTATGGCTGAGACACTGGACATTTAATTAGTTCTCCTCATTGACGGGGTCTTTGGGGCCAGTTTCACTTTCTTGGACACCTGTGCTTGATCATCACAGGGGTTCTGGATAAGTTTTGCATATTACCTTGCCATCTGCTTGTCTGTGAAAACACTTGTTTCCTTTACATATTAAAGTAGCCTGCTTCTATTTGTTCCCAGACTCTCTTAGGATACTTGTTTTTGCATCTTAAAGACCTCTGTGTATTGAAATTGTCTATCAACTTAAAGTATTAAACTGTTTCCCCAAAAAACATAGATTATTAAAATCTTGGATTTCCAGCATGTTTTCATTTAAAAAAAAAAAAAAAGATACACATTCTACTGACCCTTTTCTCATGGTTCTACTCTTTTAAACTCTACAACAGGTATAAAAGGCAGGGGCTCTTTATAAGAGCCAGAATAGGTGGTATTTAGGGTCCTGCCAGAAAAGTTGACTCTGTTACAGAAGACGTTTTAGGAAGAGGTTATGATAACCTAAAATGTTTGAAAATGAGCATATGTAGAGAATTCAGAGTTAACAATCTATGCTCTTGAAGCCTCTTGTGGATAAGACAGAAACACATAAAACCTACAAAGCAGTATAAGTAGGTTATGAAAAGAAAGTGAAGTCACTTAGTTGTGTCCGACTCTTCACGACTGCATGGACTAATAGCCCATGGCATTCTCCAGGCGAGAATACTGGAGTGGGCAGCTTTTCTCGTCTCGAGGGGATCTTCCCAACCCAGGGATCAAACCCAGTCTCCCACATTGCAGGCGGATCTTTACCAGCTGAGCCACAAGGGAAGCCCATAAATAGGTTATATACGTTATACTGAGTCACAAATGATTTGCAGTGCAGAAGAGGCCAAAGCAAAGGGAATCTCTGTGGCCATGACAGGGTTTGGGAGGAGCTCTGAAGTTGAGTATCTTGAGAGACAGAAGGAAAGCAGTATGTTAAGGCCATTTCATGTTGTTCACCCATCTCTGACTCATTGTGAAGTCTGGGATGGTTTACCTCATAGTTTTTCATCTTTTCTTTGCAGCCTGAAGAGTTGAGAGAAATCATTGAGAAGACTAGAGAGATGGAGCAGAACAATGGCCACTACTTTGACACAGCAATTGTGAACTCAGATCTTGATAAAGCCTATCAGGAACTGCTTAGGTTGATTAACAAACTTGATACTGAACCTCAGTGGGTGCCATCCACTTGGCTGAGGTGAAAGAAAGCATTCATTGTGTAGCAGGACTGGACTTGACCTGGCAGACTGCCCATAGGAAGATAGCCCTGATACTTGAGCACGTCTCTGAGAAGGTGGCAGGCAGTGTAAACTGTAGACATGTTCTTAGATCTTGAATTAGTGAGAAGAAAATCCCCTTAAGCAGTTTGTTAACAGCTGTCTTTATTCTCTCTGTACCTGGCTTTAGAGGTTCTTGCCTCAGATGGGGATTTTAAATGGAAGTTTTCAACAGAGCCATTCTAGTTCATCCATGGTAAAAACCTTTTAATTGTTTTCATCTAACCAGATCTTTTCTGCCTAGTCATATTTCCACAAAAATGTGTGTATATATACACAATGGTCCGTGTTTCACACTGCAATAAATATTGATGTTATTTAACAGTTAATTTAAATGATTTCATGAGAATTTGGGAGTGAGAGGGAACTGTGCTGTGCAAGGGCAAGACAACAGTATTTGGTTAGAAGACTGGTTTAGTCATCAGAACTACTTTACTTTTTAAAAAAATGGTGCCACTTTGGTCTGGAGCTACTCTGTTAGCCTTGAATTCATTTGTATGTCTTTTATTCTTACAAACATTCCATTAGAAGCACCAATTTTTTAGCTCAAACTTTGTGGATCAGACTTCACTGCAGACTGATCTAAAACATAGACAACATATGCTGATCTTTTTAAAGGTATAATGAGTTTTTGAATTTTTATCTTAAATTGTCACATCTGATTTGGTAACTTCCTTTTCCTGATCTGCATAGTACAATAGAATGTATAAGTTATATTTTTATGAATGACAGATATTCATATAAACTGTGTTGATTATTAAAAGTTTCTTCCTCATGATGCAGGTTTTTACATACATGAGAGGGCATAGCACATTTGATGGTTTTTGCTTTTTATATATGAACACAGTATAATTTGATGACTGTGTTATATATGTAGGTAATAAACTGGAATTCTGTGATCAATATAGCTGCTGTACTGTATACTAATTTAATAGATTGACAAATGGTCATTAATTACACTTGTTCAGCATTGGAATAAAATTATATGAGAAATGATATGACAGTTGACTTTGAGATCAGAAGGAAAAGATGACCTGAGTGTCATTTGAACATTTTAGGAAAAGAACACTGCAGGGTTAAGCATATAGAAATAGGTTTTTATCCTAAAAAAGTCTGCCTCTTATGACCAGAATGCAACAAGCTAAATCATAAAACATTTAAGCTAATGGGATTTTCATACTGTCTCTATAGCTTGAAGCTTTAAAAGTCAACTTCTGTAATTGGCATGGAAAGTTAATTTGTAGTCTCTTCCAGGTTTAGGGGATGGTGTGGTATGTGAAACAACCTCAAATGTGAATGTCTTGATTTTATTTTTATGATGACTACAACAGTTCTATTTCCAAAGCTAAACACTGGAATAATATTGAATTGTCACTTATTAACATAAACAACTGTTTTTAATGAGTAGTTTGTCTTGGTGTCATGTATGTATTTGAGTTTTTCTCTTTTGCATATTGTTATTTGAACAAAAATGTAGACTGTTTATATGTAGCCTTTTTCTGTTTGACTTTGTGTGGCCTCAAGAGTTGCTGTAGAGTATGTCTAATGCAGAAATGATGTTCCTTAGAAGAAAGTAACATTCCTAGGTTGAGGGAAGGACTGCCATACATACTGTCTCTTCAGGTCTGAAACACTCCAGTTTATGGCAGGAAAATGCAAAGGTCACAGTGATTTTCAGCAATGAAAACAAAGGACTGTAAGTACTACATCTTTTCACTTTCCCAGTTTACTTTCTCCCTAGGAATGAAAGGTAGTCTGGAATTTTGTGAGCTGCTTAGCATAACTGACAACTGTTTTCAACCCTAAGGTCTAAAATGTAGTTTCAGTCAAGTTAGAATTGAGATTTTAGGTGGTGTCAGTAAGTGGCTATCATGCTAGTCTCCTAGTTAGCCTGCAGACCACAAGGGCCACGTGCTATGGACTCAGGCATGGCTTTAACAAGCAGGTTCAAGGACCATGCCGAGGCACATGCCATGCCATAGTGTACTCTTAAAAGTCTAAGGTGATGAGATATTTTAGGGGTCAGTGAAATCTTATGTAATTCTCCTTCCTCATCAGCAGTGATAGAGGAATAGAAATGTTTATGTCCCACACTTTCTTCAGTCCCAGTGATTATGGATGTGCTGGTATTCATCCCAGTCCCTCCAAAGTGAAAACTTGAGTTGTTGCTGACTTCTTTGAAAGTAAATAGAAAAAACCTTGCTCCCAAACTAGCTGGGCTATACCCTACTTTGGTCAATTCCATTTCCTGGCCTTCTGTGCTTCTGATTGGAGACCCCAGTGTTGGGGAGGTCTTAACCACTTAATAGGAACCATACCAATAGCTAGTGAAATGCACATTAGTTCAAATAAGAAAATAACCTTCCTTTACTAAATTTTAAGTCAGAACAAATAGAAAGA
The DNA here is from genome assembly GCA_006408695.1 of Aepyceros melampus. NCBI lineage: Eukaryota > Metazoa > Chordata > Mammalia > Artiodactyla > Bovidae > Aepyceros > Aepyceros melampus. Next base: position 174,989 of record SJXQ01001781.1, on the reverse strand, counting down.
ATAGTTTTTAGATTAATCCAGATTTGCTTTCTATGAAAATCTAATATCTGGATTTTTTTTTTCCTTTTCTCATGGCCTAAGGAATAATTTGAATGTAATTTTGTGAATGTGTGTGGAAAATATAAACCAGGGATTTAACCTTAATAAAGGTACTTTTTTGACACCTGTTATTAATCTTTCTTTGTACTTTACCTTGCCTTTATCTGCACTCTGTTATTTTGAGATGTAATACTGCACAACATAATGTAAAAATAAAAAGTAAAATTATGTTTCTAATTTTAAAAGCCACTGACTACTTTCTCTTGTGTGCTTCCATCCTCTGCCATTCAAGGTTTCAACACAACTAAAACGACCCACCCGTCTTCAGGTTTTGCTAGCAAGTCCATTGGAACCTCTGGGTGAACAGAATATGTTTTATTTTTCACAGTGGAAGAGTGCCCCCTATTGGCACAAATGTAGGTTCTGTTTCCTTAATTGTTTATTTAAACCGTATTAAAGACAGACAACTTAAAGCTGGAAGCTCTAAAAGTTTTCTGGGGAAGAAAATATGTAAGACTCAGGCAAATTCCACTACATGCAACCATGGATTTGAGAACACTAAGGGCAGGATGAGTTGTTGACAAATACACATTTCTCAAATCTTGATCCTTCCTCTTTTCTTGTACCTATTCTGTATCTCCCAAAGGAGGCCAGTCATATACCAGAAAGTGTCACACACACACACCTTGCTACCCCAGCCCCACTTTCCATTCCTAGTCCTGATCACCTGCCTCCCTTTCCCAATGGCTCAGATCACCCAACCCTACACTACAAATCATCTGTCCACTACTGTCAATGTGGTAAAGTGGGACTTCCCTGGTGGTCCAACAGAAGACTTCACCTTTCAGTGCAGGCAGGCACTGTGTAGGTTCAATCCCTGGTCGGGAGCTAACATCCCACATGCCTGTTGGCCAAAAAACCAAAACAAAACAGAAGCAATATTGCAACAAACTCAATAAAAGATTCAAAGATGGTCCACATAGAAAAATATGCTAAACCATAAAATCATCTACTTTTGTAAGGGAGGTTAGCCAAGGCCAGTAAGTAACAAAGGTTGATGAAGCCACAGGAAAAACCGAGGGTACTTCACTAGCTCAGTGCTTTAAAGTTAATATAAATTTACCTAAATGAAACACTAAAATTGGCTCTCTGCCATCAACTTTCCCACTAATTTTTGCCTCTCACAGAGCATGCTGCTGCTGCTGCTAAGTCGCTTCAGTTGTGTCCGACTCTGTGCGACCCCATAGACAGCAGCCCACCAGGCTCCTCCATCAATGGGGTTTTTCCAGGCAAGAGTACTGGAGTGGGGTGCCATTGCCTTTTCTGCCCACAGAGCATACATACCACTTAAGATTCAAGGGTCTTAAAGTTAAGATGCATTTGCTCTGTATTCCACCTGCAAAATGGAAATGATTGGTATTTATACTTCACTAGGGGCTTTGCAAGAAGACAGTGGCAACCCACTCCAGTACTCTTGCCTGGAGAATCCCAGGGGTGGCAGAGGCTGGTGGGCTGTTATCTATGGGGTTGCCCAGAGTCGGACATGACTGAAGCAATTTAGCAGCAGCAGGAGCTTTGCAAGTGATGCTAGTGGTAAAGAACCTGTCTACCAGTGCTGGAGACTAAACTCGGGTTTGATCCTTGGGTCGGGAAAACCCCCTGGAGGAGGGCTGACAGCCCACTCCAGTATTCTTGCCTGGAGAATCCCACAGACAGAGTAGCCTGGTAAATTACAGTCCATAGGGTCACAGAGTCAGACACGACTGAAGCAATTTAACTTGCATGCACTAGGGTATTGGGAAGATTACATATTGGGCAGTTCATCGTTAAACCTATTTTCAAGACTGACTGACTTGATTGTTAGTTTCCCAATTATTGAATTTACACTGAGTCTGAGATTTTATTTTGTAGGTAGCAACAGGATTTTCTAAAAATCAACTCCTCCAGGACAGGCCTTATGTGTTACCTTTACCCTAAATTTTAAATGTAGGAGAGGCAAAAAAGAATCTAAAAATTCTGAACTTAGATTACCTGGATTTAAATGGAACTCACCACTTTCTACCTTTTTAATCTAGGACCACTCAAGCTCCTTATGCCTCAAAATTTTCTGTGAAACATGGGATTAAAATAATATGTACCTCTTATGGTTGTTGTGAGAAATGATATAAACAAGGTTCTAACTGGCACAACTAAGTTGCTTTGTAGCAGGTGTTTAATGTTCACAAAATTACTTGGTTAATTTAAAAGCCAATAGGGGCTTCATGGTAAAGAGTCCACCTGCAATGCAGGAAACCTGGATTCAACCCCTGGGTTGGGAAGATGCCCTGGAGAAGGGAATGGCTACTTACCCCAGTAGAATACTTGGGGAATTCCATGGATAGAGGATCCCGGTCCATGGGGTCACAAAGTTGGACATGACAGTGACTAACACATGCTTTTAAAAGCCTAGGCTATGATGCCAGTTGATTTAAACACAATACTATTAAGGCTGGTGTTATAATTTCATTAACCAAAAACTGCTCCATGGCCAATCATGTCAAAAAACCCCTGGAACTGAGTGCAGGAAAGCCTGAATAATCATGGATGACTCACACCAAATCAAGCTACTAAAAACCTCCATCACCTGATACAGCCATGTTACTCTCAAATGGGAATTAGTATTTTTTTCTTAGATTAGCAACAGCAATATCAATAAGCTCTCCTAACTCTCTGGCAATCATGTATTTATCAGTACCCCAAAATTCAACAATCATCTCAGTAAGCTTATAAGTAAAACACTGAAATCTGAAGGATGAAGGAAGGCAGACTCCCACTTCATACACATCTGTGGAGGAAGCTCTTTCTGAATGCCAATCCCATGTGCCAATCTGAGCATAAGAACACAACTTACTCGTAACAGTAAATTCATTAAAAAAGGAACAACTCATTTTTAAATCATTTTACTGTTTGTACCATAGTCACATTGGAATTGGCAGAACTGTTCCCATGACAGACCAGAGACCTGTTATTCAAGGAAAAATAAATGAAGGTTTTCCTAAAGCTTAAGGAGAGACGTCCCATAGTAACTAACACAAGAATGGCTGTAGCAATCTCAGACAATGGTGCCAAGGTGTGTGAGCAGGTAGGAACAAAAGGTGCTCCAGAGTAGCTGGCCTACAAATGTGTGTTGGCCTGAGAGACTGCTGCTTCCTAAAGGGATTTTCTTATTATGTTTGGTAAGCAGATGACTTGTAACAGATAGTTGAAGTAGGGTGACACTTCTGCAGCATAAATTCTACAGGTTTCAGGACAGGTTCTACAAATTTCATTGGTGATTAATTGTTGCTTAATTATGATTCTGCAAAGGTAGATCCCATAAACAGACATCCAGGGGAATTTTACAACTGTTGAAATTCTTAAGCCAAAAAATAAATAGCCACACATAACAAACCTACACACCATGAATTAAAATGGTGACATGTTAGGCCTTCCGAAAGAACCAGAGCAGGAAAGCTTATTCAAACAGAAGATCTTCATCCTTCTCTTCAGCCAGGAGATTAGCAGGCTCCATCACCTCTCCGGCTGCCCTCCGTTGCTCCAAGTCCTTATCAGACTTTTCCTTGAGAATCTTTTTCTTCTCCTGTATTTTCTTTAACCTGTAAGATAAAGGAGGGAATTTTTGGAACAATGTTTTGGTACTGAGTGGAACTGATTTCTTCTAGTTTTGTAACAAGGATAATAAACACCTCTACAAAGTCAAACAAAATTCTGCCTTTATTAATTTCAATTAAAAAAGACTTGATGTTGAACACACTCATGGCTCAAATGGTTAAGAATCTGTCTGCACTGCAGTTGGCCTGGGTTCAATCCCTGGGTCAAGGAGATCCCCTGGAGAAGGGAACAGCAACCCACCCCAGTATTCTTACCTGGGGAATCCCATGGACAGAGAAGCGTGGTGGGCTATAGTCCATGGGGTCTCAAGGAGTTGGATATGACTGAGCGACTAACACTTTAACACACATTTTAAGCGAAAAACTGACTGCAAAAGCTCCTATCTCAGGGTGAATAAACTTTGATATTCACGTGATGATATTGAGTATTCAGACATTAAAATTCTGGATCATTCAATTTGGATTACCACAACTCTGCATACCAACTGAAGAACTAAAATTTAATAATGATGATTATAAATCATAATCAAATGCTACTCAAGGTCCAAGAAGTCATGGCTTGCCTTCACTTATCTTGCACTTCTCTGAACCTGGCACACGGACCCCTGCATACCACCTATGTGGTATGTATTGTTCCATAAATCAAGGTAAACTGGAAGTGGTCAAATAGGAGATGGCAAGAGTGAACATCAACATTTTGGGAATCAGTAAACTAAAATGGACCAGAATGGGCAAATTTAATTCAGATGACCATTATATCTACTACTGTGGGCAAGAATCCCTTAGAAGAAATGGGGTAGCCCTCACAGTCAACAAGAGAGTCCAAAATACAGTACTAGGGTGCAATCTAAAAAATGACAGAATGATCTCTGTTCGTTTCCAAGGAAAACCATTCAGTATCACAGTAATCCAAGTCTATGCCCCAAACACTTATGATGAAGCTGAAGATGACCAGTTCTATGAAGATCCAGACCTTCTAGAACACCAAAAAAGATGTCCTCTTCATCATAGGGGACTGGAATGCAAAAGTAGGAAGTCAAGAGATAACTGGAGTAACAGGCAAGTTTGGTCTTGGAGTACAAAATGAAGCAGGGCAAAGGCTAATAGAATTTTGCCAAGAGAATGCACTGGTCATAGCAAACACCCTCTTCGAACAACACAGGAGAAGACTCTACACATGGACCATCACCAGATGGTCAATACCGAAATCAGACTGATTATATTCTTTGCAGCTGAAGATGGAGAAGCTCTATACAGTCAGCCAAAATAAGACCGGAAGCTGACTGTGACTCAGATCATGAACTCCTTACTGCAAAATTCAGACTTAAATTGAACAAAGTAAGGAAAACCACTAGGGCATTCAGGTATGACCTAAATCAAATCCCTTATGATTATACAGTGAAAATAAACAGATTCAAGGGATTAGATCTGATAGAGTGCCTGAAGAACTATGGATGGAGGTTCATGACACTGTACAGGAGGCAATGATTGAAACCATCCGCAGAAAAATCCAAAAAGGCACAATGGTTGTCTGAAGAGGCCTTAAGAACAGCTGAGAAAAGAGAAGTGAAGCAAAGGAGAAAAATACCCATCTGAATTCAGAGTTCCAAAGAATAACAAGAAGCGATAAGAAAGCCTTCGTAAGTGATCACTGCAAAGAAAGAGAGGAAACTAATAGAATGGGAAAGACGAGAGATCTCTACTAGAAAATTAGTGATGCCAAGGGAACATTTCATGCAAAGATGGGCACAATAAAGGACAGAAACCGTATGGACCTAACAGAAGCAGAAGATACTAAGAACAGGTGGCAAGACTACACAGAAGAACTATACAGAAAAGATATTAATGACCCAGATAACCATGATGGTGTGATCACTCACCTAGAGCCAGACATCCTGGAATGTGAAGTCAAGTGGGCCTTAGGAAGCATCACTACAAACAAAGCTAGTGGAGGTTGATGGAGTTCCAGCTGAGCTATTTCAAACCCTAAAAGATGATATTGTTAAAGTGCTGCACTCAATATACCAGGAAATCTGGAAAACTCAGCAGCGGCTACTGGACTGGAAAAGGTCAGTTTTCATCCCAATCCCAAAGAAAGGCAATACCAAAGAATGTTCAAACTATTGCACAATTTCACTCATATCACATGCTAGCAAAGTAATACTCAAAATTCTCCAAGCTAGGCTTCAACAGTACGTGAACCAAGAACTTCCAGATGTTCAAACTGGATTTAGAAAAGGCAGAAGAATCAGAGATCAAATTGCCAACATATGTTGGATCACAGAAAAAGCAAGAGAATTCCATCTCTTGCTTGAGAATCTACTTCTGCTTCATTGACTACAGTAAAGCCTTTGTGCAAATCACAAGAAACTGTGGAAAATTCTTCAAGAGATGGGAATACCAGACCACCTTACCTGCCTCCTGAGAAATCTGTATGCAGGTCAAGAAGCAACAATTAGAATGGGACATGGAACAGACTGGTTCCAAATTGGGAAAGGAGTACGTCAAGGCTGTATATTGTCAACCTGCTTATTTAACTCATATGAAGAGTACATCATGCAAAATGCCAGGCTGGATGAAGCACAAGCTGGAATAAGATTGCAGGGAGAAATATCAATAACCTCAGATATGCAGATGAAACCACTCTTATGGCAGAAAGCAAAGAGGAACTAAAGAGCCTCTTGATGAAAGTGAAAGAGGAGATTGAAGAAGCTGGCTTAAAAAAATCAACATTCAAGAAACAAAAATCATGGCATCACCCCATCTCATCACTTCATGGCAAATAGATGGGAAAACAATGGAAATAGTGAGAGACTTTATTTTCTTGGGCTCCATAATCACTGCAGATGGTGACTGCAGCCATGAAATTAAAAGACACTTGCTCCTTGGAAGAAAAGCTGTGACAAACCTAGACAATAGTATTAAAAAGCAGAGACATTACTTTGCCAACAAAGATCCATCTAGTCAAAGCTATGGTTTCTCCTATAGTCATGTATGGATGTGAGAGCTGGACTACAAAGGCTGAGCACCAAAGAACTGATGCCTTTGAACAGTGGTGTTGGAAAAGACTCTTCTTGACAGTCCCTTGGACTGCAAGGAAATCAAACCAGTCAATCGTAAAGGAAAGTGGTCCTGAATGTTCACTGGAAGGATTGATATTGAAGCTGAAACTCCAATACTTTGGCCACTGATTTGAAGAACTGACTTACTGAAAAAGACCCTGATGCTTGGAAATATTTGAAGGTAGGAGGAGAGGGGGATGACAGGATGAGATGGTTGGATGGCATCAGCGACTCAATGGACATGTATTTGAGCAAGCTCTGGGAGATTGGGAAGGACAGCGAAGCCTGGTGTGCTGCAGTCCATGGAGTTGCAAACAGTTGGACATGACTGAGCGACCGAACCACAACAGCAGCTTTAAATGTTAGCCTGCAGCCTTCTTGTCTATGGGATTTTCCCAGCAATACTGGAGTGGGTTGCCACACCCTCCTCCAGCATACCTTTCCAACTCAGGGATCGAACCCGAGTCTCCTGCATTGCAGGCAGATTCTTTACTGCTGAGCCACCAGGGAAGCCTCCCCTTATGAGACACCCACATAATCACTTTCATTTGAAAAATTATCAGTGCTATTTCTAGTTTCTCTGAAGGGCCTATGTTTTCAGAGACATCACATTTTAGTTATGTGCAAAACTTGGCACAGATTTGTCTCCACAACCTTTGGCAGTATCATCTCTTGCTTCTTACCAGGAAAAAAAAAAGTTGTGCTAATTCTAAGGAACATAAGCCAACAAGTCTCTCAGCATATCGAGTCTTTGGAATATGGAAAAACAAAAATGACCAATAACTTCCAAATCCAACAAACCTGTAGAACTCCTCTCGCTCTCTTTCATCCAGCTCTGTGATGATATAAGCAAGGGTACGTTCAATCCGGGGAATGATGACTAGGGTTTAAAAACATATATGTAGTCAGAACTTCAAACCTCCTTTTTTTAAATTGCCAGTGCTCATTTGTACAACAGTTACTTAACCATAAATGTACATTTAATGCAAAAAACAAAAACAAAAGTAAAATGAAGCATAATCCCACCACCCTGGGCTAATATTTTGGTGTGTGTCCTGTGCTGTCTTTTCTATGTGCAGGTGACACTGGACCATGGTCTATGCAACGCTGAATGTGCTGAATTTACATGAATGTATAACACTGAACCACAAAGTTTATCTTAAATATAACAGCAATCTACTGTTAAATGCTGCAACACTGAACAGAGGGAGTACAGTAAGTTGAATTTTGTATCTATTCAACTTTACACAGAATTTGCTTATTCTGCTGCTAGAATGTGCGCTCCTTGTGAATTGGAACTTAAACCCATTTTGTTTTGCTTGCAATTCCAGGCATGAGGCTGGCACAAGCAAGCAGTCAGGAAATGTGTTTTGAGTTTTTAAAAAATGAGTTAACTTCCTCTTTAACACTAACAGATCCCAAGCAAAATAATTTCCCTGTTGCTCAAAGTTTGCTACTTTCTTACCTTAAAATTAAACAGACGTTTCTTTAATGAAAACTGAGCCTTTTAAGGAAAAAATACTTTGGCAACATTAAGGAGTCATAGTTTTAAAATAATGAAATAAGAGAGATGGAAATAAAAGTATACAATAGGAAAATTTATTTTGAGAAATCAAGAATAGGATAAGGCCTAAGAAAGATTTAAAGTTAAATACAGTAAGTCCTCTACATAAGAACTTCCACACTGTGAACTTTCAGAGATACAAACGTGCGTTCGCATGTCTAATGTACGTTGTCGCATGCATGTGGCTGTGCTCTTGTGTACTGTAGTGCACAGTACTGTAGAGTACAGGAGCACAGTATATTTCAAGCCCAGGATTTCTGTAAGCCAGTGTAAAAGCAGTGATTGCTGTAGCTGGTACAGTACTCCCTAACCACCACTGGATTGTTTTTTCAAGAGTAGACAGAGTTCAATCCAGCAAGGAACCTGTGCCATCAATGTCAGGTTTGACTGAAATCAGCTTGCCCTCCACGTGCTACTGCTGACGTTCCATCTCCCACCTACCCTCCCTCCTCCAGTTAGTAACTCTTCCTGCCTGTTCACTTGATGCCAGCTGTTGCGCTATACTACTGTATTTTTCAAGGTACTGTAAGATTAAAAATGTCTTATTTTTCTGTTTGTTTTTTATGTATTATTTGTGTGAAAAGCATTACAAAGCTATTACAGTACAGCGCTATATAGCCGACTGTTAATTTGGGACCCAGGCTAACTCTGTTGGACTTAGAACAAACTGGACTTCAGAATGCACTCTTGGAATGGAATTCATTTGTATGGAGGGGACTTACTGTACTTCACACATTCAAAAAGATTTATCACTCAATCACTGGAAAGAACTTACAAAAACATTAGGGCTCTTGGCAAATAGTTTCACCTTTTATTCATGAATAACCAGAAATTAATAGAACATTCCACAGTTTTTAGTTCACCACTCTCCTCTAACTCCCCCACAAGTCATTCACATACTTCTATGAGATGATTTATGAACACTTTTACTGACCCTCTGCCCTTCTCACTGTGGACAGGGACAACATCTTAATCAGCAAGCAGGCAGTGCCTGAGTCCTAGCAGGTCTGAGACAAGGATGGAGGCAGGGACAAAGGATAAACAAAGAGCTTCAGAGCAGCTTAAACTCACCATGTTCAATAGCATTTACACGCCTGTTGGTTATCTTAATAGCTTCATCCAAAGTAACAAATGAAGTCTAAAATAAAAGAATAAATTAATAATGTAGGCTCAAAATTTTCTTCCTAATCATACCCTGGCCACTTGCCTTCACTCAGCACTCGTAAAAAACATCTGGAAACCAAGACTACTACTTCTCAACATACTTAAAAAACAGAAAAGTCTTATGAGATTTCCACAGAGCTAACATGACTTCCATTCTATTAGAATTCATTTACTTCAGACTCACTTGAAGTTATAAAAATGGCAAGAGGAAGAGAATCATACACTAATGACCTAGACACATATTATCTGACCACAAATGGGAAACAAAGGCTTTCATGAATAAATCCTATAACATACGCATTTAAATCTAGTGTTGACTGTTGCTGTTCTCACCTAGTCAAGAGTGACACTATACCACTGCACAAACATTGTGATAGTGATAAAAAGTAGAGACAATGGTGCAGAAGCCCCCATTTCGGAAAGCAAAGCATCTCTGGCTTGTTTCACGCAGGCATGGCAACAGTTTAAAGTACTAAGTGCAATATGCTCTGATTCAGGATCTGAATCTCCCCGACGTTGACTGTTAGATATCAAACTGCAGGACTTGCCTGCAGTGAAGCCAGTTCCACCAGTAGTTCCACTGCTTTGGCATAATTCCTCTTCAGTTTAGCCAACTGTTCCCCACCTCTGGCTAAACCAGTCAGTTCATAACCTAAAAGAACCAGTCAGACAACATTTGCATTTAGAGTGTAATCTTCCCCATAAACTTCCCAAAAGATGGTAAGTCAGTATACCAAAGACAGAAAAACAAATTTAGCAACCCTATTCAATGCACACACAAAGTGCCCGTTTCACTCCCCCAAACCATCGTGCATGCTGCTATTTGCACGGGGGCACTATTCTAACTATAGGGGAAGCTTCTGACTAACCTTCACGTGTCCAGCTTGTAGACATACTGCCTGATGCCTCAGTACTGTGACAGTCTATTAATAGGTGATGCTCTAGAATCCTTCTTCATTCAAGCTGTACTAAATATTCTATGTGAACCAATTAAATAGGAGAGCTAAAGAAAGAATATTTTTATTTCTATGAGAAAGAGCTGATTACTTTAGAAAGGCTCAACAAAGATGTACTGCCACCTAAAACATGCTGTCAAAGTAGGAAAAGTGGAAAGTTATAAAAAACTGAGGATGGGCTGGCTATAAAAGTTTGAGAAGATTCAGCATTCAGGCTGTATCACAATGTCTAAAAATTTAAAGAGATCTAAAACTGTAAATTACGAACAATGCATTATGGGTGTCGTACACAGAAAGACAACATGGAAGTCTAATTAATGGATTCATACTCAAAGAAAGGTCAAGACTTTGTATTTCTAAAATTTGGAAATGACTAAATTTCTAGGTGGAAATAAAGTATTTTAAACAATGTACAGTGTTTTACGACTCCACACAATAACACTTTTTTGATTAACTGATAAACTATTGTCCCAACTGTAATAAGAAGGCTTACCAACACTGGAACTGCTGAACTCTAACAAGATCTATCTATCATTATTGTTCAGAATAAGGTTCATTTAAAGAGATACTAGAAGAATCCAGAGACATACATAAGAAGTTTCACACTTACTGTCAGTTCCTTCATGATAATGTTCAAATACTGGCAATGTAACACCTGTTAAACAGAAACATATATGGATTCACGAAAACATGTCCTTGATGTATGGCTTCTTGACCATGGTTTCCTGTTCCTTTTTCAGGAAATATTCAAAAGTCAAGAGATTGCCTGCCATAACTTGTTTCAAGGAATGACTTTAGGAACCTACCTTCTTAAGTGTTCATTCCTATTCCAAAGTCGAGTTATCCTTAGTAAGGGATCTGGTTGTTACAATGTTTGTGTTTTTTTCCTTTCAGCTTTGAAGTAGACTTAATATGTACAAAGCTGCACATATTTAATGTGTACATTCTGATGAGTATACATATGCATACACCCGTGAATACCATCATCACAATCAAGGTGATAAACACATCCATCACTTGCAAAAGATGTGTCCCTTTTCCCATGTGTGTGTTAAGAATACTCAAAATGAGATCTACTTTAAGTTTCTAAGTGTAGAAGACCAAATTATTAACTGTAACTACAGACTGTACAGCAGGTCTCTAGAGTATATCTATGTTTAATAACTTATTTTATATCCACTGAATGATCAGCTCCCCATTTCCCCTACCTCCATCCCCAGGCAACCACCAGTTAACAACAGTTTCAACATGTAAAGCCAATCAACTTTGTCTAAGAAGAAAAGATTTAACTGGGCCATTAAGATCTTGCTGTATAAATGGGTTGATTTAAAAATGTTATCTTTTCTCTGCCAAGAGTTTTAAAGGGTTGAAAAGTTACCTGCTACATTATCTTTCTTTGCTCTAATCTTCACTTGGGCCTTATTTACATTTTGGATAACTGTGGTGCTGCAGAAAAAGAAAAGGCCTTGATTTAGTTGCATCTTTAGAGTGAGAAGTAAACCAGGAGGGACCTATAAAGTATTTCAACATAAGCAAGATTTCACAATTACGTTTTGATGATTGTCTTTTTTCAGAAAACGAAACAATCACTACTACCAAAGGAGGGCCTCAGAGAGCAAAGTATGAACAACATTCAAACATTAACCATAAGAAAACAAAGAACAGTTTTAAAGTACACGGACTGCTTACATTTTCAATCAGATATGTGGTGCATGGATGTGGCTTTAAGGATTTTCATTCCACTGATGTAATTAGGAGAAGACCTTCCTTCCTTTTGGGTTTGCTATCAAACCTTCCAGGTTTGGCTGAGCAGCAGTTCAGTTCCCTTACCCTGGCACCTATCTAACTTCCATCTGGCTGCACCTGACTCGCCATTTGTTACCATCACAAAATAAAGTGTCTTGCCCATAACCACTCTAAAACATTTTCACATACCACTTACACACTATTTATTTCCTCCCTCTCATGAAAAAGGCAATGAAATCGTTATCCTACTAATACTGGTGAATATTAAAGTCTACTACTTCAAAATGACTCACGCCCTTCAAGCTATAAGACTGTCCATAGGTAATGTTCCTAGATAACACAAACTAAGAATGGAGGCATTGTGTTATTGGTAAAGAAGACTAAAATAAAAAGTCCTGAAAATATCTTCCATTTCTGCCCCGAACAGTAATTTGACTTCAGGAAAGGACTGAACTTAAACTAAGAATTACAATGCTCACCTGGTCTACCTCACAGGCTTATAGGGAGAATCAAATGATGTTATCTAAACATATGTAAGCACTAACTAAGCCATTTTGTACACTTTGTAAGGCATACATTGATAAATGCCATATAAAGTCCATGCTGTTTAAACAATCAATTCCATTCTTAAAAGTGTTCCTAAGGAAATGATTCAATAGAAATAAGTATATAGAGATGTTCACGGCTCCTTTCCTAATATTCTGAAAATCACCCTAAAGGCCCATCATTACAGGAAAACATTAACAAATTATCATAAATCTAGAGAAAGATTACACAGCTATGTGAAAATGAGGAAACGTTTATGATACAATATTCTGCGTGTGTGCACACAAGTATTTAGTTGCTCTGTCATGTCTGACTCTTTGAGACCCCATGGACTGTGGTCCTCCATGCTCCTCTGTCCATGGGATTTTTTTAGGCAAGAACACTGGAATGGGTTGCCATTTCCTCCTCCCAAGGGAGCTTCTCGACCGAGGGATCAAACCCATGTCTCCTGTGTCTTCTGCCTTGCAGGCAGATTTTTTACCTGCTGAGCCATTGGGGAAGCCCTTATTTAGTTAAAAAAAAAAAAAAAAGACTATAAAAATAGAGGAGAAGGGGGTGACATAGGATGAGATAGTTGGATGGCATCACTGACTCAACGGACATGAATTTGAGGAAACGCAGGGAGACAGTGATTGACAGAGAAGCTTGGTGTGCTGCAGTTCATAGGGTCACAGACTTAAGAGTCTATGAGTCGGACATGACTTAAGAGACGAATAACAACAACAACAATAAAACATTAAGTATCCTGCGCCCAAAGAACTGTGTAACAGATGATGTACACTAGGGTGACGGAAGCATTCTTATTATATCGTTTGTCTTTAACGCTTATATATATGTATTACTTAAAAGTGGCTTTAAATGAAATTTTGAACATGAAGGCACTTTGTTTTTCAAAATATCCCACTTTACCTGAAGTCCCCTGCTGTGAACTTGGCCTCAGCAAGTGAAAAGGCAGCTTCTCGCATCACTTCACCCATCAACATTTTAGTCTGGAAAAGCATAAATCAACAGCCGATTCAACCCGAGTTTTTATACAGGGAAAGGTGGTATCATAATCATGTCCCTTTAACCATCAGTGTTTCATACCAGGTGTACATGTAAATATTGATCTGGTAACAGTAAAATAAATACATCTAATTTTGCTTGAAAGGTTTGATTAGGGATACTAACAACATGGCAAAATCATAAGTTTTATAATTAATATATTACAATAAAGACACTAAAAAATTGAAAACTAAATCTTTACTGAAAGGCCTACCTTATTCCTGAATGGGTCCATGGCAATTTGTTCAAATTACTCTTTTAAATTCTCTATACTCCTGTCAAAATCCTAATGGCACAGTGATTCTAAAATAAATCTGGAAGATGTAATGTTTGAGAATACCCAATAAATTTTTTGAAAGAGAAGACAAACTGGGACAGGGGGTTAGAAAGTTACCAGACAGGCCAGAGGAGCAATTATAAGAACACAAGGGAAAGAGCACTTCAGGCAGAAGGAAGAGCTAATGCAAAGGTCCCAGAGTAGGATGTGAGAAAAAAGCTCCCAATGAGACCAGAGGGGCAGGCAAGCGCCAGAAAAGATCAAGAGGGGCTTGGGGGCAAGAGTAAAGAATCTGAATTTGATTTCATGACCTTTCTGAAACTTGTTACACTTATAACAGCATTTTTAGTTTTGAAAGAAAAATATTAACAGCCATGCTGGATTTTCCATAGATACTTCTAAAACACAGTTTAAGCAAACTTCATTCTACCTCTATTATCTTCTTAAGGATCTGTCGAAATCGAAGAGTTAAGGCATCAGATTTTTTCTTCAGGAGGTTTCGACCTGTCTGTGCTCCTTTCAACCGAGCCTTCATGATGGTCTGTGCCCTATGTAAACAAAGTTAAAGAAATGTAAGATAAAAATACTTCCCTAATATGCTATTAAAACCCTGCTTTATCTGTTGATGTCACGGGCACAAGAATATACAGCATTTATGGCTGACAGGCTTAACTAGTTTCTCAATATTGTAGATGTCCACCCTCAGTGTTCCAAAAGTGAGAAGTCTTTTTTATATAAAATAGTAACAATCCTTTAATAAGTATTTAATAAATTAGTATTTATTAAATCAGAATAAACAGATAAAGAACCCTATTTTATTATGTCAGCATTGTTTACTTACTTGATTTGTGAGTTATAACAATATATGTGTTTCCATTAAGGATTTAAAAATTCTGTCCATTAACAGATAGCAAAATTTGAAAAACACTTATCTTCAGAACCAACAACTGCACTTTAAGGAACTTATGCCACTGACTGACTCCCACATGTACACAAAAACACATACAAGGTTAAAGATGAGTATTCCAGCCTTATTCGTAATATCAAAAGAGTGGAAACAAATGTCCCACAAATCATGGTTCATCATACAACAGAATGATATGCAGCCAGTAAAACAACAACAAAAAAAAACCAGTAAGGCAGACCCGCATGTATTCCCAATATTACACTGTCTTAGTTACACAAAGTAAGGGATACATATGCTTACATAGATACAGAGAACAGTTCTAGAAAAGTTCACAGAAACTGGTAACAGTTTCCTTTGAAAAATAAGGCATTTACTTTTTAAATGGAAAAAACAGATTTACTCTTTACTACTACACTGTTTACCTTCTGCATTTTATACCATAATCATTTCTCACTTTTTCCATTAAAAGTGTGGCACGGAAGTGTTTTGATATCACCAATGAAAACTCTACTACCAATCACTTTATAATTTGTAAATGACTCTACATAACAAATGACACATAAGTAAACACTCCTGAGAAGTGACAAGCCACTGAAGTCTCCCTACCTCATTACAATCTTTTCCCATCAGAAATCCCCAAACCGAAGGCAAGAAAGCAACAGCAAAAACCGACATTTCTGTTCTTGCTACCATATGCCAGATAAAATTCAATAATGAGGAAGAAAAAGTGGGTAGTCAGATTCAATAATAGACTGCATGACATAGTTAGAATAATTTAAGGGGATATAGTTTCTCTTGCCTGGAAAATTCCACGGATGGAGGAGTCTGGTGGGCTGCCGTCCATGGGGTCGCACAGAGTCGGACACGACTGAAGCGACTTAGCAGCAGTTTCATATGACTGGTGTTACAATCAACTGCAAAATAGTTTTTACTAAACTTTTGGGTAAATTCTTAGATTTTGAATCTTCTACCATAGGCCAAAGGTTACTAAGACTATTCTGTAGCTGGAAAGGGCTTTAGACATTATCTTGCAGGACAGGAAAACGAAGCTCAGAAAAGTAAACAACTTTCTCACGGTTGCTCAATGAAGAAAAGACAGAGCAGGATCCTGATCAAGATTTCTGACTCTAGTGATTTAACCAAGGCTCAAACTAAGGCTCAAACCTAAGTCCTCTGTACCCCAACCTGTGCCACACTGCTTCAGCTACAGATTATAAACCACCTCAGGCGAACAGTTCTCTTTGAAAAACTAGCTATTTTTCAGCTATTTTGTGGCTGAAATTGAAATTGCACTGACTAGCCTCATTTTGGAGGTCTACCCAAGTGCAGCTGGTTGGTTCCAGCCTGAGTAGGAGCTATGCTCCCCATTGTGTACATTTAACATACCATGTTGTTGACAATAACCACCAGAATTTGGGTTCAAAGAGTTGAACCAAAATTAAGTCAAATCCTAGTATTGCAGATTGCAGCAAGTATACAGTAAAAAGGTGAACTGTTTGTGAATTCATGTTAATTTTAATCTATATTTAATTTCTTTTCTAGTGAAATGACAAATTTTAATTCTTGAAACTCAAAGAGTGATTTGCCCAAGGGCCTACAGTTAGTATGTAGTAGAACCTTGATGTGACTGATTTCTGCAGACACCAAGTCCTTCGTGTCTCTTTTGCTTTCACTCGGAACTTGTTTTTGCTCTCTGGTGCCTAAGTAGGTGACAGCGCCATCTTACAGCATAATACAGTAAGGTGAAAAGTGTCTGAAACAAATCACTAGTGTATTTTCTAGCCTAGCTCTTAAAAAACTTTTTTTGTAAGTTTCAAAGCTGCTTGGCCCTACAAAAAATGCTTGACCTTCAGCTAGGATGATGACTTTGCTTCCAGCTGAATCAAAGACATCTGACTACATGACAAAGTACCTGCTGATAGGCCTTGAGGAAAATATTTAGAGGAGCAGCTACTTCCTGCACCTGATTTTCCTCTAAATCAGCAAGCTGAACACTCTCAAACAGCAAACTGTCATCTCCCCAAACATATCATTCATGTCTAAGCCCAAATAAGCCTATTCTCACCTCCTAGTCTTAAAGTAAAAACATCAACAACAAAATGTTAACATTCTGACTACTACCAAAGAAAAACACAGCCAGACGTTAATTAAAGCGGTGAAAAGAGACATTATTCAGTAACTGCTGACAGCAGGGGAAAGAGCTGAGCTCCTTTCCTATGGTGCACAGGTGATTAGGCATTTTAAAAGGAGTAAGTGGACACAATGTGGAGAAGAGAAAAATTCCAAAAGGTTGAGCAATGGAAATCCCATCAGGCCAACTGTGTCTGCTAGCATGCAATTAAGGAAGGGAGGTCAGAGGCAAAGCCGAAGGTGTTGCCTATTTGGGTAGATGAGCTTTCTTAGGCCAGCATTTTACTGGGTGCTAGAGTCATCTTAGGAACACAATCTTAGGCTCCCAGAAACCAAGCTAGAGTCTGGTGGTCTCTCAGTGCAAGGGTTTGGATGGAGTCAGGGTCATGAGTACTGGGAGTTCTACAGTCCTCACAACCCCAGGGTATTCCTGATCTTTACTATTTATGAAGGCACTGCCTTTCTCCACAACTGACTGGCTTCCTACCTACTGCAAACAGCTATTAGAAAATCAGTAGATGAGGTAAAAACCAAACAAAATCCCCTTCATTTCATTAAAAGCTGTAGCTACCCAGGAAGAGACAGATATTCTTATTTTAACCGTCCTCAGATTCTCTGAGAAAAGTCAGGAAGAAGGAAAACAACACAGCATACCCAAAGAGATAGGGCCAAAATCAAAAGATCTAACTGTCAAAGCCAAAACTGATTTTCTGCTCCTCAGTGAAAAAAGAGTAAGAGGAGAGCGAGGGGCAAATAAGAGCAATCTTTATCTTCCACACGTAGTTAGGCACATTTGATAAAACGTCAAAATTTTCTCCTGCCGAAGAATTTAGACCAAAAGAGAAAGGAGACCACAACCGAACAGATTCCACGGGCATGGGTTCATTCAAGCAACATTTTTTGTGAACGATTAACAATCAAGACATCTCTCATCTTGGAGAGAGTTCCCAGTTCAGTGGTAAATGTACATAATCTTCTATCCACTTTACAATGAGATGGACGATATTAACATAATGAATACTGAATGAAATGCAATGGTGATGGAACAAAATGAGCGCCTCAGAAATTCAGGGATAGCTTCCCACCGCATGTGACATTTCAGGGGATCGTGCCAAGATGAACCTGACGCCCACGTTAGAGCGAGTCTACCCCCCCGATTTGGCCTGCTTCACATCGCAGTCAACTTCCCTTCTCAAAGCATTTATCAAACTTCATCGCCTGGTCTATATCTTCACTGAACTGTGAGCTCTATTCTGGAAGCAGTAGCGACAGTTATATAAATCCACTGCCCGGATCAATAGGGAATGTGGAATGAATGGCTCGATTAATGACCGAAGTCAGCGGACCTCCACAAGAGTCAGCAGCTCGGGCTGGACTCTGTCCAGTCTGGTTCAACTCAGAGCAAAGGGGCTCGTCAGGGAGCCTTGCCCTGGACTCAGAAGAGACCTGAGAGCTCAGGATCGCCCAAGATACAAGGAGCCCCGCCGCTCTAGGGTAATGAAGGGACAGCGGCTCAGGCAGGTGTTCCTGAACACCTGCTCATTCCATTCTTTTACTTACATTCGCGAGGGAAAGATTTCAATTCGGTCTTTGCCCGACATTCTGACGATGACTGTGCGGCTCGGGTCCCTGGCCGGGCAACCGTGGCTGCAACAACCCAGCCACTGAGTCTTTCTCTGGAGTCAGCTGGTGTGTCACGTGACCCTCTCCCGTTGCTAAGAGGAAGCCAGGCTATACAGCCCTCACTTCCTGTCGGTTCGGGTGAGGACGGGGGTGTGGGGAGGGCGAGGACAAGAAGAAGGCGATGCCCGGATGTTGAGGCGCGCGCGCCCCGGAATCACCCCCTCATTTCCGGTTCGCCTTCTAGCCCCTCCCCTTCCACCTCCCAGGCTGCTGCGCTCGGTTCTGCACGCGCCGAGCGGAAGAGCAGGTAAGAGTACACTCCTTCTCTTCCTCCAGTTTTCATCTTTGGTCACAGCGCCACCTCCTGATTGACTGAAGGTTCCAGCGAGGATTTATGCTTTAGGGTCAAGGAATTAGTCTTCACTTTTACCTGCGCCTTGACGGTTACTTAGAGAAAGCTAAAGATCACGAGAAAACGTACTTTTCAGGTCCTCCTAAGGTCCAATTATTTGTCCTCGGAGGACCTGGACTCTATGGTCAGTGACGAAGAGGGGTCGCTCTCCCGTTGGCGCTTGCGTGCTGCGAGCTGGTTCCGCATGCGCGGTGTGGTCAAGCGAAGCGCACGCTGAGGAAAGTCGGCGGCTGCTGAGGGCTGATCGAGTCTGATCTCTCCGACTGAAGAGCGTGGCGTGGGAGCCTGGTGTGGGACTCACACACATACCTCAGGTGACTAGTCTCTCTGATCGGTTTTTCCAAGAATTCACTTTGATTGCGTCTAGGGACGTGGGTGGTCGGTAGAAGGTAGGCCCCGGGGCTAACACCCCCTCCTTTTCCCGTCCCCGCGCGGGAAGTGTCTGAACAGACTGCCGCCACCCGCCGGCTGCGTGTCGGCCTCCCCGCGTAGCAGAGGTGTCATGGTACGGACGGAGGAATCTGGCGAGGGCAAGTGGGCCAAGTGCTGGGACAGCCTCTTCAATATGCTGATAGTGGGGGGTGTCTTGAGGTGGGGCGGCCTCGGGAGAACGCCGTGACACCCCGCCCCAGGACGCTGAGCACTTTGCTGTCTCTAGGCCTGAGAAGTCCATCCTTTTCTCTTTTCCCTTCTTCCGCCCCGGCAAACACTACCTCTCAGTGGTGACCAGACAGGACACCTCAAGGAACCTGTGGATTGGGCTACGATTTTGGCAAGAGTTGAGTTTAAAAAAAAGATCCAAGAATAGTTTGTTAACCTGACCACTAATATTAAAAATCGAAGCTCTTGTTACCCTGTCGCTGGAGTTGTGCGTTTGTGTAGAATGAGTCAGTCCTTAAGACGAAACTGAAAGATACTACTGAAGAGTTGTTTATTCTTCGTATCATTTTGCCGTATTTTCAGCACCGATGAGAACAGACTTGTAGAATTAAGCGCTGTGGTCTTACGTTTAAGCAGAACTGAAAAACATAAGATATGGAAATTTTAGGTCCCTTTTGTTAACTACCCCAGACTTCGTCTACTTTAATTTTCATTAAACAAGAAACATTGTTTCTTGGGGAAAAGATGTAGCAAAGAAGTCTTGGTTTTTCTTCCGACTGAAGTTGTTACTCAAGGGGAAAAAAAAAATCTTGTAACTTCCTGTCTGTCAGCAGTTTGGAATTACATAGGGCTTTACTGCCTGTTCTTAGTTCATTGGATGCCAAATGAGTTTCTGGTTCTCAAAAGATCTCAAGAAGATGCGCAGTTTTGGAGATCGGTGCTTCCTATTTCCACTACAGTGAAATAATTGAAAAGCTTTGTTTGTTTAGCACTTCCGTACTAAAGGCGAGCATTCAGAGAGCATTACTGATAAGTGTTGGAGCCAAATTAGTATTACCACAGGAGTTGCCTCTGTCACATTATGCTTTGCTTGGAAGGGAGTGTGGACTTCCTGTATCCACGATGGCGACTGAAGCACGCAGTGATTTAAGAACTCCTGCCTACCATTTCACCAGGCAAAATTACTGACGGTGCAGGGTATTTGAAATTAGCTTGGAGCTCAGTTGTTGTAGTTTGAAAGATTCTTTACTGGAGAACACATACTGTATTGTAGTACTCTGACATATTGAGGCTTTGTGGGTTAAACTCTGGATTTAGTGTCATATGACCTGGTTTTAGCTCCTATTGTACTTAGTAGCATTTGTCTTTGAGGAAATCATTTAGTACTTTATTTTGCTAATAATAATTGTTTAATGAATTAAGTTGCAAAATGGAAATGATACCTCCTTTGCCTTTTAATATCTTATATTTGTATAGCATTACACTTTCCAACTCCTTTCACGTGTATATTGTTTCATTTGATGTCCTCCACAAACCTGTGGAGTAGATGGCACACATTAGAAGCTACAGTTAATGGGAATACATTAGTATTCCTAAGCCACAGTGTGTAGGAGAGCAAAGTCGTAGATTATTTTTTGTACTTATCTACTATTTTTCACTGTGAATGACATACCATCAGCAGTATTCCTTTATTTACATTATCTTTTGCAAAGAGATTTGCACCTTCTGAAGCAGTGATATGAATATCACTGCTTCAGAATTCTTTTACACTATTGCCTGTGTTCTTTTACAATCAAATTAGGTCTTGCTTCTCCAAAATTATCGGCTTTACTATTTGAAGAAACTCGGTGAGTAAAAGTGGTTAGCACTTGTTAAATCTCTTAAAAAATGTTTCACACCTTTCCATAATGTTCGTTTTTTTTTTATACCCAGTATGAAACGTTTTTTGCACTCAAGTTTTAGTGCTTTACATACAGATATTTGAGAACAGTTGTCCAAGAGGAAAAAAAGCCCTGTTTAAAAATGAACCAACCAGCTCAGCTCTTTCTTGGTGGGTAATTCTGACCATTGTATGTCTGCTTCCCTCTGTCTGCTAAATCCCTATTTTGTCAACTTCAAAGAGAAATATTTCTCTACCACTGTTACATGAAGCTTTATTTTTTATTAAATAGGATAGGTTAATAATAAAAATTTTATGTGTGTGAGTCGCTCAGTTGTGTCTGACACTTGGTGAACCCATGGACGATAGCCTGCCAGCCTCCTATGTCCATGGAATTTTCCAGGCAAGGATACTAGAGTGGATTGCCATTCCCTTCTCCAGGGGATAATCCCGATCCACAGATCGAACCTGGTTTTCCTGCATTGCAGATTCTTTACCATCCGAGCCACCAGGGAAGCCCCGATATTAATACTAAAATTTGTTATGTTCTAGCACCGAATGTGTACACTGATAGAGCTTTTTGTTTAAGGTATTTCTAATTGTCGTGTATTTATCAATAATGTTGAGAGAAAATATAGTCTGATGAATAAGACACAAACTATGGATTCAAACGTTACAGGTTCAAATTCACTAGTTAACCGTATATGACAGAACAATATGCTTAACCCATGCTTCATATTTTTCATCTGTAAAATGGGGAAGACTATGAGGAAAGTGGTACTTCAGAAAGATAGGCAGTGGCCAGATTATATAGGACCCTGTAGGTAGCAGAAAAATGTATAAGTCAGTGGGTAAGCCACTAGGAAGATATATGTGGGTCCGGTTAGCAGTTCTCAGACTGCCCTGCAGCAGAACTCTGGTGTTCTGTGAGCTGGATATAGGTGTTTTGAGACAGGTAATGGTGGCCCTGTTACCCAATTAATAAGAAAAAAAGGTAAGCTAGTATATAAATTTTCATAAATTTTTCATAGGACTTGGAATCTTATTATTGCCTATATTCTGAGCTTTAACAATAGTAAATTAGTTAAGGTTATCAGAAAAACATGAAAATTATCAACAAAGATTAATTTGAGAGCTTCCTTTTAAAAATATATTT
Source organism: Aepyceros melampus (assembly GCA_006408695.1). NCBI lineage: Eukaryota > Metazoa > Chordata > Mammalia > Artiodactyla > Bovidae > Aepyceros > Aepyceros melampus. The sequence goes on along the minus strand of SJXQ01001781.1, from coordinate 152,453 downwards.
CTATTCATGGAATGATTTTAGGCTTGTGGGTCGTAAAAGGAGCGGTGTTTTAAAGTAGGTTGGGTGGATCAAAAGGGATAGTTCTAAATATATTTAATGGTGGAGATTAAGAGAAACTTGAACTTTATAGTAGTGGGGATATCTACTAAAGGATTCTCGGGGTTGAGTATACCTATTCAATAAGAGAGAAGGTTATTTGGAAGTAATGGGAAAAGTGGAAGCTAAAAATTAGTGTAGTTGTGAATTAAATTCATGTTTAAGAGGAAAAAATTCAGGACACATTTTAGTTAAATTTAGTATCTTTTGTGAAGTATCTTTTGTGATTAATCTTTAGTTTTTGTTGTGACATGTGATACTATAATTCTGCCTAAAATAAATGATAGAGTTGTGTGTCAGTCAACAGCACAGGATGAGATGGTTGGATGGCATCTCCGACTCAGTGGACATGAGTTTGAGCAAACTCCAGGAGAAGGTAAAGGACAGGGAAGTCCTGGTACGCTGCAGTTCATGGGGTTGCAGAGTTGGACATGACTTGGTGACTGAACAGCAACAAATGATAGAGTATATTATTTGATGTTTGGTTAGGGTTAAGATGTAATTTGTTGGAAAACTCTTCCCTTTATATAGTGGGTGGTAATCCAGTCTTAGCTGACTTGGAGGAAGAGTAGCTTTAGTTTTGCTGATAGGTTTATAGCAATAGTGATGCTTCCTATCATTTGTTATTAAGTATTAAAATAATGTTTTACTCTTTATAAATTATTATTATTTTTTATGATTCCTTTGAAACTAATGGTAGAGAATCATACAAGTCTTAGAAAAATGTGGAGCAAAACAAAAATTCAGGCTTGGTTCCTGAACATTCATCTGTTTTCTAGCACCATGTAAGAAATTTAAAGAAATGAGAAGACTAAAAACTTCTTCCAGTGGCAAGATGTGAAAAATTGATATTTTTATGTTGACGTTAGCTGAACACTGACTTGATTCTTTTGTTTAAATTGCAGAATGCCGGGTCTAAGTTGTAGATTTTATCAACACAAATTTCCTGAGGTAGAAGATGTAGTGATGGTGAATGTAAGGTCCATTGCTGAAATGGGCGCTTATGTCAGCTTGCTGGAATACAAAACATCGAAGGCATGATTCTTCTGAGTGAGCTGTCGAGAAGGCGTATTCGTTCTATAAACAAACTCATCCGAATTGGCAGGAATGAATGTGTGGTTGTTATTAGAGTGGACAAAGAAAAAGGTAAATGAGAAGAATATTTAATTTTTATTTTAATCATTTATATTTACTTATGAAATAGAAACGTAATCATAATAAATAAATATTTTATGTTAAATAATTTATATATGAAATTTTTCTGAGTTAAACTTATTTTAAAATATATTTTTTGTGCATTGCCTACTGCAGTAAAAAAAACACCTCTTTTTGTACTTAAACTCTTACATACAAAGTTGTTAGAGAAGGATGCCAATTAACCATCTAAACAAAACCTTTTAAGTTAGTAGTGGTTAATTAGTTCATCTGGGACTAGTTTTTGTAAAAGTAAATGGATTTTAGGAATATTTTATGTCTTTAAAAAAGACACATCTAGAACTGAATACTGTCTGTCTCTCTGGTAATCAGAATGTCTATGACCCCCAGATCCTATGGTCCTTTGGGATCTTTCAGGCAGAGGTGACTAGGTATTCATTTATTTACTGTTATTTATTGAGAGTGTGTGTTTGTATGCACGAGTGTGTGCCTGTGTACACTGTGCTGAGTCGTGACTCTTTGGGTGCCCCTTCTTTGGACCCCGTGTAAATCTTCACCTTTGTGAACACATTGTTTCTAAATACATCGTACAATACCAATGAGTAGGTTTTGTCTTCAGTTAATATAGTTAAGATCACTGGTTTCAGCCGTCTTGCTGTAATTTGTCAGTTGTTCGTTTCAGTCACGTAGTTACCATCATGCTTAAAAGACTAGTCAGTCACCCTGACTGAACTTGTCTTTCTGAATCTCCTCAGCCATCTAGTTAATTGATACTTTTGCAGATGAATGATTTTATACATAACTGACTTTTTTTCTGATTATAATCTTAGATAATAAACTTTGGAGACAGCTTGAATTAGCTCTTAAGAGGTGCTACCGTTAGCACATTGATATTCTAAATACTTTGATATGACTTACTTGTAGCACTCTCCCTAGCCCCATTTATTAAACTATTTGAAGGCTGAGATTATTCCTTTTAATATTGTGTTTAATCACTGCCCTAGTAGGACCTCAGCTGGTGTCTTAGCTTATATTGCTTTCCTATTATATGAAATAGATAACACAAAAAGGAATTAAGTATATTTTCAACTACAGTCAGAAAAAGTGAAAAGGTATGCTTGTGTAAGTACAGTTCAGTTCAGTCGCTCACTCGTGTCCGACTCTCTGCGACCTCATGAACCGCAGCACGCCGGGCCTCCCTGTCCATCACCAACTCCCGGAGTTCACTCAGACTCACGTCCGTCGAGTCAGTGATGCCATCCAGCCATCTCATCCTTTGTCGTCCCTTTCTCCTCCTGCCCCCAATCCCTCCCAGCATCAGAGTCTTTTCCAAGGAGTCAACTCTTCGCATGAGGTGGCCAAAATACTGGAGTTTTCAGCTTTAGCATCATTCCTTCCAAAGAAATCCCAGGGTTGATCTCCTTCAGAATGGACTGGTTGGATCTCCTTGCAGTCCAAGGAACTCTCAAGGGTCTTCTCCAACACCACAGTTCAAAAGCATCACTCTTCGGCGCTCAGCCTTCTTCACAGTCCAACTCTCACATCCATACATGACCACTGGAAAAACCATAGCCTTGACTAGACGGACCTTTGTTGGCAAAGTAATGTCTCTGCTTTTCAACATGCTATCTAGGTTGGTCATAACTTTTCTTCCAAGGAGTAAGCGTCTTTTAATTTCATGGCTGCAGTCACCATCTGCAGTCATTTTGGAGCCCCCCAAAATAAAGTCTGACATTGTTTCTGCTGTTTCCCCATCTATTTCCCATGAAGTGATGGGACCAGATGCCATGATCTTCATTTTATGAATGTTGAGCTTTAAGCCAGCTTTTTCACTCTCCACTTTCACTTTTATCAAGAGGCTTTTTAGTTCCTCTTCACTTTCTGCCATAGGGTGGTGTCATCTGCATATCTGAGTTATTGATATTTCTCCCGGCAATCTTGATTCCAGCTTGTGCTTCTTCCAGCCCAGCATTTCTCACGATGTACTCTGCATATTCAGAGGTTAAAGCGTCTGCCTCCAATGCGGGAGACCTGGGTTCAATCCCTGGGTCGGGAAGATCCCCTGGAGAAGGAAATGGCAATCCACTCCAGTATTCTTGCCTGGAGAATCCCATGGACAGAGAAGCCTACTACATTACAGTCCACGGGGTCGCAAAGAGTCGGACATGACTGAGCGACTTCACCTTCACCTTCACCTTCACTCTGCATATAAGTTAAATAAGCAGGGTGACAATATACAGCCTTGACGTACTCCTTTTCCTATTTGGAACCAGTCTGTTGTTCCATGTCCAGGTCTAACTGTTGCTTCCTGACCTGCATATAGGTTTCTCAAGAGGCAGGTCAGGTGGTCTAGATAGATGTAAAAATGTATTTTCATAACAGCATTGCACAGTCTAAGTTAAAAACATAAAACAACAATCTAAATTGTGGTTAAATAAATCATGACACAGCCAGGCAAAGCAATTTACAGAATGAAATCTGAATATTCTGATATGAAAAGATCTCCAGGATAAGATAAGAAAAAAAGCAAAGTGCAGAAGATCCTATAGAGAGGATCCATTTCTGATACTAGAAGTTTAAGTCCTGTTGGACAAAACTTTCAACATAACTGCTGTCAACCCTAAGCAAGTATCTAAATGGATGGTAAATTTTATCCAAAAACAATGGGAGCAACCAAAAGCAGGCTGAAACTGAAGGCAAGTTAACACTTGGAAGATAGGAACTGCACTGGATAAGTTTTACAGCCTTTTGACTGAGTGCCATGTTATACCAAGCAGGGCAGTGAAGATTCTAAAGGAAAACCCACAGTCTTAATGACTTGAGAGCCAGAGAAAAGAGTTCTGGACAGCCACAACAATTGGAAAGTAGTGATAGGGATTAGAGAAAGAGACACAGAGAGAGCCCCTAAGTTTATATATAAAAATTCTGCTCAGATCCTAGCTGACTCCTGAAACTACTTGTAGAGGTTAGACTGCAAGCAGCCCTACAGGATAAAAATCTAAACAAATTTTGTTTGCTTTCCATCTGGGGAGACAGCTCTGTATAGTTTTGCTTTCAGACAAGTTAACTGCTAAAACAAATTGAGTACCCTTAGGAGTTCCCTGGCAGTACAGTGGTTAAAACTGTGTACCTTCACTGCCAGAGGTGGGGCTCAGTCCCAGATTGGGGAACTCAGACCCCACAAGCCATGCGGAGTGAACAACAACAACAAAGAAACAGTATCCTTAAGAGGAACCTAAAGGAATTCAGAGCCTCTGCCACGTATCTTTTCTAATGTCCAGGATACAATTCAGAATTGCTAAATATTTGAATGAACAGGAAAATATGACCCATTCGAAAAAGATAATCAGTGGAGACTGACCTAGAGATGACCCTGATGTTGCAATTAGCAGATAAGCATTTTAAATAATATGTTTTAACTGCTCGAGGATATCAGGAAAATATACTTGTAGTGAGTGAGCAGAAATCTTAGTGGAGAAATTAGAAACTCACATAAAGAACTAAATACAATTTCTAGAAATGAAATTTTTTTTAATATCTAAAAAATTCAATGCATAGGCTAACATCAGATAAAAGATGACAGAAGGCTTCTTGAAATTTGAAGGTAGTACATTTAAAAAGAACCAGTCTGAAGAACTGAGAGGGAAAAAAGAGCAACCTATTAACAATCAAAAGCTTTATTCCAAAAGAAGAGAAGATAAAGAAAAAATAGAAAATACATTTGAAGAAACCATGACCAGAAGTTTACCATATTTGCTGGGAGAAAAAATGTTTACAAATTAGAGAAGCTCAGAAAAACTGAAGCAGAATAAATACCAAGACCATATCTAGGAATACCAAACTATTGAAAAACAAAATCTTCAAAATAGCCAAGGAAAATGATGTTATTTACAGGGAACAATAATGCAAATTACAGTGGCATTCTTTTATTGGAAATAATGAAGGTCAGAGCATTGAAGACATCTGTAAAACTGAAAGAAAATATCAAGCCAGAATTCTGTTCTAAAGAAAATATTCAGCAATAAAAATCAAATTAACACATTATCAGGTAAATAGAAACTAGGGGAATTTCTTACAAGACAGAACTGCATTATAAGAGATGGTAAAGGAAGTTGTTCAGGCTGAAAGATACTAGGTTGATGCAAAAGCATGGTTTCAGACCCTGAATTTTCAATCATTATAACTAGGCTCAAACACATCTTTATTAAGCAAAATAGGAACCATTACAATCAATACATTTTTGCAAAAGAGAAATAAGTTGGTTTGTTCCTGTAGCAAAAAAATCCATACTTCAGGATTTGATGAATTCTTGGAAAGCATTTTCTGCCTCCTCCTGGTTGTCAACTGCAAAAAGTTGTCAAGGTCTTGAAGAACAGGTAGCCAGTTGGCAAAAGGTCAGATGAATATGACAGATGAGACAAAACTTCGTAGCCCAGTTCATTCAGCTTTGGAAGCTTTGGTTGTGCAAACATGCGGTCAGGCATTGTTGCAGAGAAGAATTGGCCCCTTTCTGTTGACCAGTGCCAGCTGCAGACTTGCAGTTTTCGGTGCATCTCAGATTTGCTAAGCATACTTCTCAGATGTAATGGTTTCACTGGGATTTAGAAAGCTGCAGTGGATCAGACTGGCAGCAGACCACCAGACAGTGACAATGAGTTTTGGTGCAGGTTTGACTTTTAAGAAGTGCTTTGGAGCTTCTCAGTCCAACCACTGAGCTGGTCATTGCTGGTTGTTGTAAAAAATCTACTTTTTGCCACACAACAAAATCCAACTGAGAAATGGTTTGTTGTAGTTGTGTAGAATAAGAGAAGATGACACTTCAAAACAATTATTTCTTTGATTTGCGGTGAGTTCTTGAGGCACCCACTTACTGAGCTTTTTCACCTTTCCAATTTGCTTCAAATGCCAAATAACCGTAGAATGGTCGACATTGAGTTCTTCGGCAACTTCTCGTGTAATTTTAAGAGGATCAACTTCCATATACTCTGCATTGTTCTCAACTTCCGATGGCCAGCCACTACACTCCTCATCTTCAAGGCTCTCGTCTCCTTTGCAAAACTTCTTGAACCACCACTGCACTGTACGTTCATTAGCAGTTTCTGGGCCAAACGCGTTGTTGATGTTGCAGCTTATTTCCTGTGGTTTATGACCCATTTTGAACTAGAATAAGAAAATCACTCAGATTTATTTTGACTATTTCCATAGTCTAAAATACATAAATACATACGAAATAACAAGTAATAATTCATTAGCAAAAAACATAAAGCAATAAGTGCACATTAAAATAATGTATAACAGCCACATTTAAGAATGTATTCCAGCAAATTTCGACAGTGCAAAACCACAATTACTTTTGCACCAACCTAATATGTGGGTAAAGCTGAAAGACCATTTTCTCTTTGATTCTTTTTTTTTTTTAATTTTTATTGGGGTATAGTTGATTTACAATGTTGTGTCAGTTTCAGGTGTACAGCAAAGTGAATTAGTTATACATATACATGTATCCAATCTTTTTTAGATTCTTTTCCCATGTAAGCCATTATAGAGCTTTGAGTATAGTTATATGTAGTGGTGTGTATATGTCAATCCTGGTCTTCCAGTTATCTCCCCATCTTATCCCCTAATAGCCATGAGTAATACTCCATTGTGTCTGTGTCCCACATCTTTATGCATTCCTCTATTGTTGAACATTGAGGTTGCTTTCATGTCCTGGCTGTTGTAAATAGTGTTCCAGTGAACATTGGAACATTTAATTCTTTAAAATACATTTAATTTCTTGTCTCATTTTGTGCCCATGGGACTTTTATTTATGAAGGTGACTGGTGACATGGAGTAGCCATGCCATTGAAAGAAGATTTTTATTACTAAAGTTTGCCAAAATGGGGACCCAGCATGCTGTGCAAAGCCACATGAGGAAGCACCAGTTTTGATCAGGAGGCAGGAAGAGCAAGGGGAAAACTTAGGCCAGAGCCTGTATTGAGGTTTCCATGAGAAAGGCAAGGAGGTCGTTGTAAACAGTTTACAGTTGGCTTATCTGAATAGTATGGGCAGTGCTTGGTGCACGGGGACTGTCTCTACTTATCTGGTATCTGGCTCTACGTTGGTTTAGGGAGTATTGGCCTGATGCGTGGAACTTCGATGAGATGGTTGGGAACATTGGCTCTGGGTTGGTTGATTTCCATGTGAAAGGCTCCCATTGAGCCCTTGGCTAGTGCTGGGCAGCAGAGTCTCTTCCCTGGTCAGCTAGGCTACAGATGTCAGAACATCAAGCATACAGAAAACATGATACAGTTGATCCTCTGATGCTTAATAGGCATGGTTTTAGCTCTCATTTGGATAATTGAAATTATTAGTTCGCTCTGCCCAGGTGACATTAATGATGACAAAAATTTACTTTAAAACATAATACTTGCACATAATACATGTACTACTTATGCAGTTTTTTGTTGATAACAATTTAAGTAGGAAATAAGTGTAGGTATGCCAACCCAGCAATATGGTTGTAAAAATTGTCAGAGTGATTTGTTGATACCTGGACGGAGATAATGTTTTCAAATTTTTCTCATATAGGATACATTGATTTGTCAAAAAGAAGAGTTTCACCAGAGGAAGCAATCAAATGTGAAGATAAATTTACCAAATCCAAAACTGTAAGTTGATTATTTAGTCAGATTAGTCCACTGTTCAATCTGTTTAATAAATAATCTACATGGCGTGTTGCTGGCAGAAACAAAAACCTAGATTTTCTGTATCTGTATTTCCATTTTCAGTTCTGTGTTTCATAGGAAAATAATTTGAAGACTTCATTTTGAAAGAGTGTGACTTTAGTGAATTAACATCAGTTGTCTCATGATGTTACTACCTTAAAGCACTGAAGTCTAATGTTCTCAGATCAGTACCAGACCATTAGTGTTTTTAAGCTCTTTAATGGGGAGAAGGCAATGGCAACCCACTCCAGTACTCTTGCCAGGAAAATCCCATGGACGGAGGAGCCTGGTAGGCTGCAATCCATGGGGGAGTCGTGAGAGTCAGACACGACTGAGCGACTTCACTTTTCACTTTCATGCACTGGAGAAGGAAATGGCAACCCACTTCAGTGTTCTTGCCTGGAGAATCCCAGGGACAGCGGAGCCTGGTGGGCTGCCGTCTGTGGGGTCGCACAGAGTCGGACATGACTGAAGTGACTTAGCAGCAGCAGCAGCATGTTAACTGTGAGTGAGTTTAGCTGATTTGGCTGTCATAACATGTAAGTTTTGACTTTCGACTTCTGGGGTAAGGCTCACAGAGACAATCAGCTTTTTTTTTCTTATTTTTGCTGTTATTTGCTACTTATCCACAGTAAGCACTAATAAAGCAAGAATTGTCATTTCTTCATTCTCATCTTCCTGTATTTTTCTGTTCTTTGGTCCTAATTAGATTTTCTTTTATTCCCTAGATCTTTAGTTCTTATTGGGAGTTTCCATTGCTTCTCTTTTCTTTATCCTTCTTTTGTGTCTTTTGTTTTCTTCTGCCATGTGTGTCTTTATCTTCAAGGTAAAATGCCAAGAAAACTGTTTAAATGAAGAGAAGATTTTTAAAATCTTGCTTAACCTTGGTAGAAGAGTAAAAATATAAAAGCCATGACACCATTACCGAAATCTTTCAAGTCCCACCAAGTCCAAATTTGAGAAGCACGTCTCTAGGATTTTGTTTTGTTCCCCTAGGCTTTTGTAAAATGCTATAAAATGAGTCCATGAGTAGATCTTATTGGGATGATAAGATGTTAGAATGAAATACCCAATGATATTACCTTCCCTCAGTCAGTTTTTGTGTGTAATTAACATGAAACCTTCTTTCTTAATACACTTTCTCTTCTTTGAGCTATTTTATTTTTAGGAGATTAGAAAAAAACTATGCTCGCATGTTGTTGTTATTGGTGGGTGGGTGTGTGTGTGTGTGTGTGTGGTGTGTCTGACTCTTTGCAGCCCCATGGACTGCAGCCCACCGTTATTAGTGGGTGGGTGGGTGTGTCTGTGTGTGTGTGTGTGTGTGTGTGTGTGTGTGTGTTTGACTCTTTGCAACCCCATGGACTGCAGCCCACCAGGCTCCTCTGTCCATCAGGAATACTGGAGCAGTTGTTAAACAATAACAGAGCAAAAGAAATACTAAAATCTCCATCCTGGTTCTATGCTCGCATGTTGTTGTTATTGGGGGGGGCGGTGTGTCTGTGTGGTGTGTCTGACTCTTTGCAACCCCATGGACTGCAGCCCACCAGGCTCCTCTGTCCATCAGGAATACTGGAGCAGGTTGCCATTTCCACATCCAGAGGATCTTCCCAATCCAGGGATCGAGCCCGCATCTCTCAAGGAATAGTAGTCCTAATGTCTTACATTTGATCCATGTAAGAACTCTCTACAATAAAAGGAGAGATACTGGTATCTCCCTTTTCTAGATGAGGAAACATATTCAGAGAGGTTGGTTTGTCCCAGAATTGACTTGCTCCAGATCTTAGGCTATAAATGCTATACTGTTTATGTTTGTTCACCCACTTAAGTTCATTGTTTGGAAAAGAAAATAATTATGGGAAAAATAGTTTTCATATGGTAGTCTTTTGTTAAGGAGTTATTCTAATCAAAGTAACCAAAGGCTTTTTATATGCTTTCTTCTAAAATGTAAAAATATCTTAAAAAAAAAAAAAACATGTAGATCTCTTATCTTTGAATTGTTGTGCTCATTTTTTTTTCTAGGTTTACAGCATTCTTCGTCATGTTGCTGAGGTCTTAGAATACACCAAGGATGAGCAGCTGGAAAGCCTGTTCCAGAGGACTGCCTGGGTCTTCGATGACAAGTACAAGAGACCCGGATATGGTGCCTATGATGCATTTAAGCACGCAGTCTCGTAAGAACTCCTCCTTAGCTCTGCTTTTCCCTTGGTATTATAGCTGCTGGGCCTAGCACACAGGTTGAGAGCCTAACATTTAGTAACACAACATCCATGTAGTAAGTCCTTGGCAAATTTAGATTAAAATATTTTAGTATAAAAGGCCCATGATATGGGCCAGTCCCCTAAAGCTAAGCCTGTATGATTTGTTGTACCATAGTTGGGTAGTTCTTTAAACCATCTGACACTATTGCCTTAAATCTTTTCCTCTCCAAGTTTTTTGTGATTGTCCTCAGTGACTTCAGGGCCAGCATAGACATTTCATTTAAACTGTAATCTCGTTTTCTTTACCTCAGTTGCTTAGACCTTCAGCCCACGCCATGTTAGCCAGTTTTCCATATGACCTCACCCTGGGTCTGACTGTCACCAGGATTTGCTCCTCCAAAATCTTTAATTCACACATTCTGTTCTTTTACCACAGTCTCCTGTCCTTCAGCTGCCACGTTGTCTTACTCTGTCGTCTTAATTCTTTCATTAGGCTCTGATTCCAGACCCTTTCTTTCCTCCCTGTCTTTTCACCTTTTCCTGCCTTCTCTTTCTTACACAGCATAGACACACCATGGTCCATCATTTCAATAACTTTCTTGCCAATATCATGAGCTTCGCCCTGTTTTTCCTTCTGTTACATCCAGCCTTGGAGCGATTTCCTGCCTTCTCTGCATATAGACTGCTGGGTGCTGCTAGGAAAAACCAGTCTTACAGGTTGGTGCCACTGCATATTCATGGTCTCCAACCTCAGCTGGGCCTTAACTGCTGCCCCACACTGTCTTTGCTCCTGATCACTTCTTCCTCCCATTCTTAGATTGGCTGTTTCAGAACTTCTCCACACTTCCCCAGATACCCACTCTATCCCTCTTCCCTCCCTCTCACCTGCTGCGCTCACTGCCTGAAAAAGAAGCCATTGCACAGGATCACCTATGTTTCCTTCCACCATCTCATCCAGCTTACCTCTTTCCCACCTGTCATTACCTCCTGTGCTCCTGTCACACTGGAATTCGGGTCCTTGTGCTCTCAGACTAATCTTACCGCCTGTGCCCAGCTATTCCTGAGGAATATCATCTCCATCTGTTACTGCTTCCCTTGAGTCTTCAGCCTTTTTCTAAGTTGGTTTTGCTTTATTAGCATAAAAATATGCTCAGACTTTTCCCATTTATACTAAAAAACAAAGCTTTCAACCTGCCCTCTACTTTTCTCCTGTAGGAAGCACTGTGTCCTCTCCTTTTAACAGCCAGACTTCTCTGTACTTACCTTCTCTACTTCTGCACCTCCCACTCCTTCTAGATGTTAATACTTAACAAGCAGCCTCACCACTGCATTGTTACTTGCCAACTCCTGTCCTGCCAGGGGAGATTAGTCTCTTCAGCCCTCAGAATGGCCAAGTGGGACTTTGAATTGTTAGAGCCTCCATCATGCCTACTCACCTGAGGCTCCAGCTCCCTTCTGCCTTACCCCCATCCCTCATGTGACTTAATTTTTTTTATGTCAAATTGTGGGAAAGGTGAGAAGAGTAATAATCATGACAGCAAACATATATGTCATTCTCACAACCACCTGTGGTGTAAGAGTGATTATTCCTATCTTATGGATGAGGAAATTGAGGCAGAGATTAAACTGTCCATATTCACACAGCTACCAAATGGTAGAGCCAGGATTCAAACACAAGCATCTAGGTCTGTCCAGAGTTTATGCTATTTAGCGTCAAGCACTGCTTTATATTTCTGTCCTCCCTGCCTTTAATCTTGGGCTCCTCAGTCAGTACGTCTCTTACCTCGGTTTGCTGTCATCGTTGGCCCTGCTTACAGCTTCTGCCTCCTGCACCTTCTCCATTACTGCTCTGCGTTAACATTCTTAACAAATAAACATTCATCCTAGTGAATTAATCTTACATTTATCACCATTAAAGTTTTTCTCCTGCTTCGTCAGCCATGTTGCAACTGTCCAGATTTAACTCATCATAATTCGATGCCACATGTGCCGCTTTTTTTTTTTCCTTTTAGTTAAAATTTCTGAGATAGCTGGAAACAGTATTTTTTGCCTCCAAAGCCATTTTGGTCACTCAACAATGGTAACCACTGTTCTGAAATTATGTGTGTGTCATTATCATTTATGGTATTGATACATGTAAATATGTGAATAGATTATTAAAAGTACATACAGAATCTTTTTTATATTTTAAAATGTTTAAACAAAAAAACAATTTATCATTGTGACAGGTTTTCAATACATTTTTACTTGTGATGCTGTTAACTGTAAATTTCAGTAATCTATCAGTTTCTCCAAATTGATACATGTATGCCTACTTCTGGAGAAGGAAATGGCAACCCACTCCAGTGTTCTTGCCTGGAGAATCCCAGGGACAGCGGAGCCTGGTGGGCTGCCATCTATGAGGGTCACACAGAGTCGGACATGACTCTGTAGGCAGCAGCATGCCTACTTCATATTAATTTCTATATAGTATTTACTTGTGAGAACATGCCCTTTTTTTTTTGTTCCTCTATTAAAAAATGTTTAGGTAATCCCCCCTGTTTTTCAAATAGTGCTATGTGAATATCCATGTACACATCTCTGTGTACACATTTGGAAATTTCTAAGATAGATACCTCGGAATAGAATTGTTGAGTCATGGGACTGATTATATGTACCTTTAAATTTACTTAGTTTTGTTAAAGTTTCTCCAAATTGGTTCTAAGTTTATAGTTCTTTTAGCAATTATATCAGTGTTTCTATTTCTCTTCATCAACATTTGATATATATCTCAGATTTTTCTTTTCTTTTTGCCAAACAGATTGATGTCCAATAGTGTCTTGTTTGTGTTTGTGTTTGTTTTGCTGGTTGGTGGAAGTTGACCACTTTTCATATGTTAATTGACCATTTGTCTTCTGTGAAACATGTGTTCATCTCATTTTCTTTTTTTTTCTGTTGGTTTGTCTTTCAGTATCAGTATATCAGAATTTTCTTAAAACAGTCTTGTTAAAATCCTACCATTCTTTTAGTCATTATTTCTTTTTTTCCATTTTTTAATTTGTTCAACAAACATGCAGTGAACAAGACTCTGGTCCCTGTTTGTGGCACTTACAAGGGTCAGATGAAATGCCGCTTCATTCATGATGCCTTCCTGACCCCACTGATAGCTTCCTCACCTCACCCCAGAAAGGCAAAAATGCACTTCCTCTTTTTTTTTTTTTTTTTTTTAATTTTTTCCTTTTTTTTTTTTTTTTTTTTTTTGAGCTCCTTGAAGCAAGGACTGCTAATTACATGGACATGCTTAATTATAGTGGGATGTGAGATATAAGCAGAATTCATTTTACTGCACTTTGCAAGTACTGCATTTTTTTACAGATTGAAGTTTTGTGGCAACCCTGCATCAAGCAAATCTGTTGGTGCCAGTTTTCCAACAGCCTTTGCTCACTTCATGTCTCTGTGTCACATTTTGAGAATTCTTGCAATATTTCAAACTTTTTCAATATTTTGTTGTGATCTGTGTTCCCTCGATGTTACTATTGCAAGAAGATTACATCTCCCTGAAGGCTCAGATGATGGGTACCATTTTTTAGGAATGAAGTATTTTTAACAGAAAACAACAGTATGGCATAGGCGTAACTTTTATACGCACTGAGGAACCAAACATGTGACTCACTTTATTGCTAAACGTGCTTTATTGTGGTCTAGAAACGAACCCACAATATCTTCAAGGTATGCCTGTATAGGAGCATTAAATTGCTTCCTTTAGTCAGATCTCTAAAATTTTTCTTTTAATGATGATCATTTGGGTGTTTTCTTTTTGTCATACAGGCCTAGGCACTGCAGTTGCATTATCTCATTTAATTCTGCAGTCCAGTGAGATACACGGTTTTTATTCTTGTCTTACGAATTTGGAACTTGAGATCTAGAAAGGCCCCCAAGCATAAAGCTATTAAATTGTGAAGCTAAGATTTGAACTCTTAATTCTGACGCTAAACGCTGTGCTCTTAAACATTATTCTGTTATGTTTGATGTCCTAATTATCAGTAAAGTAACCTTGACATTTTGTTGTGTTTTCTTTCAGAGACCCATCTATTTTGGATAGCTTAGATTTGAATGAAGATGAACGAGAAGTACTCATTAACAATATTAATAGGCGTTTGACCCCACAGGCTGTCAAAATTCGAGCAGGTAAATGATTTTTTAAATGCTATTTAAAATATTTTGCATGTACTAGAAAAGCTATTAAATAATGAGCCTCACCAAAGAATACGTTGCTACATCAACATCTACCTTTTTCTAAATGTTTGTTTTTCACAGCAAGAAAAGCTAAAGAAATTAAGTAATTTTTGCTTCTACTGAGTTACCATAAAATGCATGTATATTGACACAAGTAAATGAGCTCAGCTAACCTTAAGTTGGCCCTTTTTTGGGGTGGAGTGATTATTTTGTTTTAGTGCATGCTTTAAAATTCTGACAGTACAGTAATCCTCCCATGCCTCTGGATTAACCACTGTTAATTTGGGATCTATTCTTTCAGACATTTTTTTCTATACCTATGCTGTACAGGAATGTATGCTATTTATGTTCAGATATAAAGTCTTTATGTTTTCGTAAGAATGGGATCATAGTGTGCACCATTTGCTTCAACTAGCTATTTCGATTTGGTGTACTATGGCTGCCCTTCCCTGTAGAACTTGAGGATCATTCTCATTTTGAATGTTAGGTAATATTGCATAGAATAATAAACCTTGATACCAGCCAGTCTCCTTTGATGAATGTTCAGGTTGGGCCAGTCGTTTTTTTACTGTAGTTGACCCTTAAACAATGTATAAGAGGGTTGCCCACCCTCTGTGCACTCGAAAATTCATATATAACCTCGTCAGTCCTGTGTGTCTGTGATTCTGCGTCCGAGATTCAACTACTGTGGTTCATGTAGTATTCTAGTGTTTACTTTTGAAAAAAATCAACATGTAAGGAGACCATGCAGTTCAAGGCTATATTGTTAAGGGTCAACTAACTATATTACAAAAAACACTGCATTTTAACACCTTTATACACATAGACTTACCCATTTATGCAGGTGTTCTACAAGGCAAATTCTTAAAAGTAGGATTGCTGGGTCAGAGTATGCAGTTATTCTAGACAATTTGTAGGTATATTATTTTGGTTTTATATAATTTTATTTATTCGAGGGGCTTTGCTGGGTCTTTGTTGTTGTGCAGGCTTTTCTGTAGTTGCCGTGTACAGACTTCTCATTGTGGTGGCTTCTCTTGTTGCAGAGCAAAGGCTCTAGGGTGCTTGGGCTTCAGTAGTTGCAGCTTCTGAGCACAGGCTCAGATGTTGTGGTACATCAGTCTAGTTGCTCCACGGCATCCTGGATCTGGGATCGAACCCATCTCCTGCGTTGGCAGGCAGATCCTTGACCAGAGTCACCAGGGAAGCCCCCGTGGTTATTATTTCATTCAGATTTCATCACACTCCTCCTAACCATTTCACAAATAAGGAACTGAAGCACAGAGGGGTTGGAATTATGATTTCAACCCAAATATAGCCCAAATTCAATGTGTTTGTTAAATTTCTCTTTTTTATAGTTTCATCATTCAGGGGCTTGATGTTGATGAGAAGATACGATATCACTGCATGTTCAGATATTTTTAAATGTGAAAGTTAATAGCTGGGGTTGATTTCTAATTGAAAGGGTAATGAAAGCTTTCATAAGTATTTGAGTACTAATGTATTTGTCATATCTCTCGTTTCTTTGTAAACTTTAAAAACAATTTGCATATTTTGAGTAAGCTTTTGAATTTTTATAATTTTAGATATTGAAGTGGCTTGTTATGGTTATGAAGGCATCGATGCTGTAAAAGAAGCTCTGAGAGCGGGCTTGAATTGTTCTACAGAAACCATGCCCATCAAAGTGAGTAGCCTGTTCTCCCTCCCTACTGAAATATCCACTTAATCCAAATTAAATCCAGATTTTTTTTTAATGGTCATATTTCATATCAAGTGTTATTAAAAGTGGTTCTTGATGATACTTCTAGGGAATGTTTAAAATTATGTGTAGGCTTTTGTTGTAGCTACTGCTGTCACTATGGATAGAGATTCCTATTGGCATTTAGTGCCAAAGAACCAGCTGTGCTAAACCTCCTTTACAGTAAGTAGCCACAGTGTCCATTATGCTCATAGAATCTTGAAAAGGACAATATGTTCTCTTATATTCACACACAGCTTTAAGGAGGTTTGGCCTGACTCTTTCATTAGCAATAAAATTAACTGGATGACTGTTAATCAGAATCACTTAGAAGAATTTCTTCCATTGGTTTAGTTTAGAACCAAATAGAAATCGTTTTTGGTTGTTTTAGAGACAGATTATCCATTGTGCCAGTGATGCCTATAGTTAGCTTAACCACCAAAGAGCCAGAAGTCATAATTCTTCATTTTTGGCTTCCCTGGTGGCTCAGAGGTTAAAGCGTCTGCCTCCAATGCAGGAGACCTGGGTTCGATCCCTGGGTCGGGAAGATCCTCTGGAGAAGGAAATGGCAATCCACTCCAGTATTCTTGCCTGGAGAATCCCATGGACGGAGAAGCCTAGTAGGTTACAGTCCACGGGGTCGCAAAGAGTCGAACACGACTGAGCGACTTCACCACCACCACCACCACCAGTAGACTGCTTCTACTACTGGGTTACATCATAGTATCAATTAGCTTCAATTAATTTCTGCTACATTAACAAACTACCCCAAATTGCTGTGCTGCAGAATTGGGAGTAAATTTTGGGATGATTTGTTTTTAAAGCAGCAGATTAGCAAAATATTCCCAAACGTCCTATATGTGGTCTGTAGGTACATTCATAATTGAATTTTTGTCTTCCTTAGATTAATCTAATAGCTCCTCCTCGGTATGTAATGACTACAACCACCCTGGAGAGAACAGAAGGCCTCTCTGTCCTCAATCAAGCTATGGCTGTTATAAAAGAAAAAATTGAGGAAAAGAGGGGCGTCTTCAATGTTCAAATGGAGGTGAGGTCAATACTGGGATTTTTTTGCCTTGTTATTAAAGTTTTTAAGAAGTTTCAATCATGTAACTGGTTTGTCTTCTAAAATATCTGATCAGTGACTTACAAAATATGAGCTATGTTTAAAACTACAAGTCCTCTAAGTATAAAATAGTCATTGACTCTAGTTCCTAAGAGGGTTTTAAAAGTAAATAAGAACTATCATGGGGTGGTTATTCAAGACTGTGGTCACTGGTCCCCCAAATGAAAAAAATAAAGACAATGATAATAACTGAAAAAAGAAAGAAGTGATTGATTATTGTCAGAATTTAGAATGCTTGAAGTTTGATTTCAGAATGAGGAGCTACAATAGTGTCCTATGTTTTTCTCATCTCAACAAGAATAAAACCAAATTTTCATATATAATTTTCAAAATAAATTTCTTCTGTGGAAGAAATTTTGAAGCCAGAAGATGGATTTTTACAGGTCATATTTTTGTGTGTTTGAAAGATATAGCCACTATACAGCCAATATATTTTTTCAGTTTTATTATCTCATGGAATTTATTGGTAGTATTTCAGCGCTCAGAATAAGAGTTAAAATACCAGGCAGTAATAGTATTGAAACTGAATTTGTGTGTGTTTAACTACATTCATATTGAAATTGTGCCTCTGCTTCCACAGCCCAAAGTGGTCACAGATACAGATGAGACCGAACTTGCAAGGCAGCTGGAGAGGCTTGAGAGAGAAAATGCAGAAGTGGATGGTGATGATGATGCAGAAGAAATGGAAGCCAAAGCTGAAGATTAACTTTGTGGGAAACAGCATCCAGTTTAAGGAAACAAAGCAGCCTTCCTGGCTGTAAACCCTAGACTTAAAAGTTTTCCAGTATTGAAAACTTCAAAGCTGAATATTTTTTAAGTATTTAAATGTTCCGACAGACCAAAACATGAAATGCCCTCCTAAATGTTAGCTGTTTTCACACAGTAGCTCCAACACCTTGAGCATTTTTTAAGGGAGTGGCCTGATTTCACTAGAGACAGATCTTCAAGACGAGACGTAAATTGGGCTTATGATTTCCACTTCTGATATCTCCAGATTGGCACCCCTTTGTAGTTTAGTGCCTCCATGAGATTTACCAGAGGCACTCAAAGCGAATAGTTCCAACCTTTCTATATAAAATGTATCAAGCAAACATTAAATAAATTTCTGGGATATTTAACCATAGGTTTCTTCCTTATTATCACCAGTTAAAAGCATTACAATTCCTAAGATTTTCATTTTATTTGAAATGTAGTAATTTAAAGGCAGGTGACCAGAGGATAAGTATAGCAGATCCTTTCAAAATGAAGGTTTACAGAGACTTTGCCAGTGGTCCAGTGGTCAGGACTCCATGCTTTAACAGCTGAGGGCCTGGGTTTGATCCCTGGTTAGGGAGCTGAGATCCCGGGAGCCGTGTACTGTGTGCCAGGCATCTTCCCCCCCACCCCCAACCAACCCCCCCCTTTGATAAAGAGGATTTAGAGAACATTTTAATTAGTGAAAGTTTACTCCTAGGGGAAAAAAGCCTTAAAATGTAACTAAAGAATTACATTAGTTGAGTGCCTTTTACCTATTTTGAGACTGATGACAACATGTGGTCCGAAGGAGAATTTATCACACTGGTCCTTGGTGTACTAAGCTGCTTGTCTTGAGTTTGTAATTCTAGTTGGTAAAAGGGGGGAGGTTGTTGTTGTGTTTTTTTAACTTTAGTTTTTTGGGGTTTTTTTTGTTTGTTTGTTTTTAAGAAAAAAATGCTGCTTTGTAAATTTAGTTATTTTGAGTATCATTGCCCAACTTTTAATTTTTTTTTCCAGTAAAATATTGCTACGTGCCACCTTAGAGTTTCACTTCTCTTCCTAACAGGTTAGGGATCTGTTTGAACACAATCATTTTTCAAAATATTTCCATCATTTTTTTCTTTAAGAACTGATTGTTTTAAAGGTAAATAAATAATATTTACAAAGGCAAATAAATTTCATAGATAACGCATGGTTTGCAGTTATAGCTACAGTGACCAAGGTGTAGCAAGTCTTGAGTTAACTTTGGTTTACTTCATAAATTTAATCTCTTAGGATACTTGAGGTACTAGATAAATTAATTTTACTAATTATTCCCAAGAATAGCTATTTAAATACTTAGAAGATTCAGTCTAACCACTTTATTCAATCCAGGACTAGACTTAACTCACTGTTAAAAGGACTGGAAAATAGAAGAATGTTGGTGAGACATTTAAGCTATTTGTGAAGGTTTGTCCCTTTGTTTAATTTAGCAGCCTCTACTAGCTCTTTAGATCCAGGTCTAACAACATAACTGTTTTCATGAGGGAGCCATGACTGCTAACTTGCATGCCATACTGGGAATATTTAGAGGAGAATCGATGTATTCATAATCAGCACATAATTTTCACTTCAGTTTTTTTCTGAGGAGTTAAAAAGTTTGTAAAGCTCACAGCATCACGAATGTTATCAAACTATATAACAGGTGCTCCTTAAATGTTTGTTGTAAGCAGAGGAACTGAATTTTCACTTTGTTCACTGGATTTTTTAATACTTCAAAAGCCATAACTGTTGAGAAATACTGGTGGCATCTGTGGTGAGTGGTTTATATCCTATGCAGGCCTTTTGTTTAATTCCACAACAATTTTGCAAATTTATGACCCTTGCCAGACAAAAAACTGGCACATCTTTCATTGATGATGGAGAGAACTAAGTAAACTTTCCCTGCTGACCTAAAAGTATCACTTTCAAATATGAGAAGATCACACCCAGTTCTAAAAACAAATGGATTGATAAACGATAAGTGACCAGTTTACCCAAATTTTGAATTTCTCTGCATAAAGACTCCTAGAAATTGACAGTTTCATCTACTCCCAGTTCTGTCTTTGAGGTCAAGTGGTTATCAACTCATAACTGAAAATTAGCAATAGTTTGAGTCTCATTTAGCTATTAGTTGAAAATTTTAAATGGTCAGAAAAACACAAACATCCAAATGATTTTTCATGTTTTCTAGTAAAACAAGACAAGCAATACTTGAGGATAATGCTTAAACACTTAGTGGAAACCCACAGACGGCCTTACTTGACCTAGTTAACTTCTACAGTAAAAGCAATTTAAATGGTTAGGAATTTTAAAAATTCAAGTGCTAGTACCCTTGGCAAGAACTGTCCCATGATTTGCCTCAAAGTGATAGCAACTACTTTTCAACTCATGATACTGACACCTACTGTACAGAGGGGTGTAATTGTGCCAAGTTACAATCAAGAAGCCATCAAACCAAATGCAGCTTAATTCAGATAAAACCTATATTGATAGCAAAAAGCAATAAAAAAAAAATAAGGACACAGATGGTGAGATGCCAAATGGAAAATGGTGCTTTAAAAGGCAGTCTCTTACAATGTAAGGAATAAAGTAAAACCTCATTAGCTTGGAATTCCTGATCTCAATGATCAGGTATTCTAGACAAGATCAAGAGAAGATAGTTCAAACTATTGAAAGGAATGAACTTTTACTTAAGCACTTTGGAGGTGTTCACGCCCCTTAAATGTAAGTTACATATCTATTCATTGAAGGAAGTCTAAGCAGTTGTACTGGCAGATAATTGTATTAAGCTTCAAAGTAATAAAAATGTTTTTAAAGACACTGTATGATACAGTCTTTTCACTACTTCAGATTAACCTAACTGATGAAGCTTCTTGGTACCTATTTGTCTCCGTTAATCTTCATTCTAAAACTAAAATGTCATGCTTTGATTTAATTTTCCCATTGACATCTTTATCTCTTTTAGAAAGCTCCTGCTCTGCATCTTTCTAAACAACTTTATTCTTTTCTCACAGTAAAGCTGTAAATTTATGTATGTGACTAATCCACTGAGTCCATGATTTCTTTTCTGCAATGTGTAATACTTAACGAAGGCTTCTTTTTCACAACAAAACAATATTTCATTCAAGATTTTGCCCCCATCCCCACTTTAAGATGAGGCTTTAAGTTCACTTGAGATGTTTCTATAATCAGCTTGCCTAATAATTCGTGTAGCCTTAAGCATGCAAAACCTTTGAAAACTGAAACTTTGTATAGGAATTCTAATAGCCAGGAACAAGTGTCAATTTTATTCATTCCAAAGGAGTTAAGAGGAGCTGACAGCATTTCCGAGAGCTCCATCATGAGGTTACAGTGTTCTGTTGAGTGTTACATGGCTAGTTACTGTGACAAGGGAGACCTACTTTGGTACCCAAGGAAGGGCTGGATGTGATAATGGGCAAAAGTCAGGATGCTGACTTGGCTGACGGGTGCTTCAGCATTTACAGGTTAACTGTAAATGAAGGTGGGGAAGGCAATAGCGCCACTGCCAACTTTAAGGAGCTCCACCAATCTCACTCCAAAGCAGTACAAAATATAAAAAGTTAAAATGTTTAACATACTCCCATTGTCTGGGAAATCCTGTGTCATCTGGTAGAGGGAGGAATCTCA
Organism: Aepyceros melampus; assembly: GCA_006408695.1. NCBI lineage: Eukaryota > Metazoa > Chordata > Mammalia > Artiodactyla > Bovidae > Aepyceros > Aepyceros melampus. The sequence goes on along the minus strand of SJXQ01001781.1, from coordinate 130,817 downwards.
GTCCCATTCCCTCAGGTCCTTGTCACGTTAGCTTCTTGATAGCTTCAATCCACTCTGAACGCTCAGCCTTGCTGCTGGCCTGGATATAATAGTGTATGTCATCCTTAGTAATCACTTTGAAGAGATTTCCCTGGACATTCCCTTTAACCCCTAGGCAGGAAGAAAAAAAAGAAAAATCAGTGAGTGAATATCCATGTCTGCTTTCAGCTGCGAACAGCTGAAAGTCACTGAGACAGACAAAAACACGTAATGAAGTGGTTCTTAGTACAAGTGTACACACATGGTTAGGAAATCCCACGAGAGGCATGCTCTCCTATTTGCCTCCCATCCACCCCCTGTCCCTCATCTGTGCCTTAAGGCCTGCTAGTTTTATGTCTGAATGTTCTTGGAAGACCTCTTGGCCTGCCCTCTATGCTAACTGAGGTCTGTAGTCTCACTCACATCAAAAAAGTTCAGTAGGTTTATGTTAAAAGCATGGACAGATGTAGGATTTGACTGGAATTGCTTAATTTCTTTGAACCTCAATCTTCCCATCCATAAGTTGAGAATAATACTACCTGCCTTAGCTGTCTAGTGTGAAATTAGCATAACAGATAATAAACTGTGTTGTCAATCTTCAGACACTATTGTAAGCTATTGTGCTTAGGTGGAAGCTTATGGGCCAGTAAGCACAGAAAAGGATGGAAAGAATATTAAAGATGAGAATTGTTTAGTTGTGTTGTTAAAACACTAAGAATACCCCATGTGCCTTTTCTCTGATTTTGAAATTGGCTTCAGAATTCACACCATTCATTGTCTCACTGAGAAAGCCCCTCTCAGGCCCCAGAGCTTCGTCCATCATCAGCAAAGCGTTACTGAGAGAGCAGGAAGGAGGACCCTGAGATGAGGATGGGGCCAAAGTTGCCCCTTACCAGTGGGAACGCCATTATCCTCCAGAGCTGACACCAGGGAGCCACGAAGACAAAACCCACCCACTGGCCGGTTCTCTTCCTGCAAAGGAAAGGAGAGCTGATTAGGGACTGTGTGAAGGCACAGAACTCTTATTAAAGAGACGGAAATAACTGGACCACATTACCTGTCTCCTGAGAAACCTGAATGCAAGTCAAGAGGCAACAGTTAGAACCTTACATGGAACAACTGGTGTAAACTTGGGAAAAGGAGGACGTCAAGGATGGATGTTGTCACTCTGTTTATTTAACTTACATGCAGAAATGCCAGATTGGATGAATCACAAGCTGGAATCAAGATTGCCAGGAGAAATATCAACAACTTCAGAAATGCAGATGATACTACTCTAATGGCAAAAAGCCATTTAGAGAAACTAAAGAACCTCTTAATGAGGGTGAAAGAGGAGAGAGGCTTAAAACTCAGCATTCAAAAAACTAAGATCATGGCATCCGGTCCCATCACTCCATGGCAAATAGATGGGGAAAAAGTAGAACCGGGACAGATTTTCTTTTCTTGGGCTCCAAAATCACTGTAGACAGTGACTGCAGCCATGAAATTAAAAGATGCTTTCCTTGGAAGGAAAGCTATGACAAATCTAGACAGCATATTAAAAAACAGAGACATCACTTGCAGGTCCATATAGTCAAAGCTATGGTTTTTCCAGTAGTCATGAACAGATGTGACAGTTGGACCACAAAGAAGGCTGAGCACTGAAGAACTGAAACTTTTGAATTGTGCTGGAGAAGACTTAAGAGTCCCTTGGACTGCAAAGAGATCAAACCAGTCAATCTTAAAGGAAATCAATCCTGAATAATTCATTGGAAGTACTCGGCTGAAGCTGAAACTCCAATAATTTGGCCACTTGATGTGAAGAACTGACTCATTGGAAAAGACCCTGATGCTGGGAAAGATTGAGGGCAGGAGACGAATTGGGAGACAGAGGATGAGATAGTTAGATAGCATCACCGACTCAACGGACATGACTGAGCAAACTGGGAGATGGTGAAGGACAGGGAAGGCTTGTGTGCTGCAGTCCATGGAGTCACAAAGAGTCGGACAGGACTGAGCGACTGAGCAATAACAACAGAAGAATCATGCTCTCCTCATACCACCCTCAGTCAGAAGAATCATGCTCTCCTCATACCACCCTCATTCAGCCTACTAAAGAATTAGTCCGTGAGAGTCATTTGTAACAGAAGATGAGGCTAAACTTGGACATCCCATGGCAAGTTATCTGCATGAGTGAGGAAGTCTGAGCTTCATTTCACAGCCAGTCACATCAGCACCACGCCCCTCCCTGCCCTTTAGCCCTCCCTGTGGTCTAGCAGGGTTCCTTCAAGCTCCTTCATGTTCTTGGCTTAGGGTTGGGTTCCTGAGTGAATGCCCACTCTTCATTATTCCAACAAATGAAAATCACACATCTACCAAGACAAGGCTGAACAGGCTGACTAAAAGGCCATGTTTCTGTTCTTTTGATTGGAATTAGATCAACTGAGCATGCAGTAATACTTATTGTCGAAACGCAGAATTATAGCTTAAATATTAAATGGTAAAAGAAACCTTTCAAAACATTGGTGGGGATAAGAGGATGAGGGGGCAGAATTCACAGCCTGTTTGGGTGGAAAAGGGTGAAAAGAGGCTGGAAAGCACCAGTCAGGAATCTCTTCATCAGCTCAGCTCCCCCTTAGTAGGCACACAGCCAGCTTTGGAGGAACTGAAAGATGTTTTTCTTCCCAAAACAATGAAGATCTGCTGAGCAGGATCAACTGAGCAGGTGACGATGTGATGAAAGAAAAGAGACGTCAGACTGGGAGGAGCAGTTTGCAACTTGTGGAAGGAAAGGCATCGTGGGTGGAAGTTATGGTAGGGAGGCTGGGAGGAAGGCTGGAGGTGGAACCAGCCCCGGCTCTGCTGGGGAGAGACGTGTCTGGAAGCATGACAAGGCACTCACTTTGGAAGGGTCGTAGTAATGCAGAAAAGCTGGGTCCTTCCTCAGAACAAAGCGCCGCACCTTCCAGTTTTTCCTCTTGTGCCCCTGAGGCAAAGAAAGGATGTATGGCTCACGGGTGACAGCTTGTCGTCACATCCTCCCACCTTCTCTCCTCTAACGCCTTAGGCCTGCTTGTCTGGGACTCCTGTGGGCACGGGCGTGTGCCAGTCCCTTGCCTTGGCTCCCCTGTGGTCACCGCCGGACCCTGACTTAGCAGATGCTGCTGACAACTAGCGCCCTCTGGAGTCTCAGCCCTTCCCACCCTTTGTGGGGGTTCCTGCCTCCCCCAAGGTCCAGCACTGTCCACCTCCTCCCTGTCCCAAGGCGGGCCGGGCCACACCTGCTTGGCCAGATAGCCTTGCTTCACCACAGTGCCACTTAACTCCATGGTGCTGAGACTGATTTCTTCCTTGGGACTTATCTTCTTCTTGCAGCTCTCAGCCTGGTAGGAAGAAGAGACAAGGACTCTTGTTACCAGCACATCCCAGCAGCAGGCTGGGGAAGCTCCCACAGGGGGGAGGAAACTCCCACTCCACCTGGGGGTGAAGCGTGCCCCCTCCCCGAGCCCTAGGCCTCTCCCCGCTGACCGCCGACCCCTGGCCCACACTCGGCGGCCTCTTCCTCTCTCTGCTCCCGTGCCAAGAGGAACCCAGGCCCGCACTTACGAATGTGTACAGGGCCGTGGAGTCATCTAGGAACTGCTCAGACAGATCCCCCGAGCGAATGGCTCCCGTGCTTCGGGTGCCTACTGGCCGAAGGAAGTTCTCCTCCATGAGCACCGAGGCCAGCGTCACAGCCTCCAGACGGCTGGCTGCAAAGCCGCTGGAGAGGAGCCAGTCCACCAGGGAGGAGCCTGCAGCGGGGCAAGGGCAGCAGCTGTCAAGACGACAGGCTCCAGACCCGCTTCCTCAGGGGTGCCTGTCTGTGACCTCATTGACCTTGATCCCTGGGGCAGCCTTGGAACAGCCTTGGGGCTTGGCCCTGGAGCAGACCAAATGCCAGCTCCGCTGCCCAGAGCTGTAGCTGCACCCACCCCTCAGGCTGGCCCGTTGGCTGCCAGGCAGCTCAGGCCTCAACACCACTGAGTCCTAGGTCACCAAGCCCCAGGTCTCCAGTGCCTGGCCTGGCCCTGGGGGTGGGGTAGGGGTCAGGGGCTTACCTATGAAGGTCTTTTTGTAGGTGCTTCCCTGCACCATGTTGGGGCTTGGCCGGATTCCGCAGCTACTGTCGCGCATCTTGTCCACAATGCGACTACACGGAAGGAAGGCAAAAGAGAAGAGACCCTCGTCACATTGACAGGAACGAGGGTGGGTCCATGAGCCCCTGCTGAGGGTATAAAGCACGTGGCAAGTGGCATAATACACACTGCAGAGAAAGAGGGGTATTCTGTTATGCATCAGAATTTGAGAGGTAGGACTGGGGAACATTTCCTCTTGTCCATCTAAATGTTCTAATACTTCTATGCTAGACAGGTATTCTGTTTCTAGTAAAACTAAAGAGCTGTGACTTAATTTAAAAACAAAAGAATGTGGGAGAGGCAGAGGGTGGGATGATTTGGGAGAATGGCATTGAACATGTATACTATCATGTAAGAAACCAATCGCCAGTCTATGTTCGATGCAGGATACAGGATGCTTGGGGCTGGTGCACGGAGATGATCCAGAGAGATGATACGAGGTGGGGGTCGGGGGGTTCAGGATTGGGAACTCGTGTACACCCATGGCGGATTCATGTCAATATATGGCAAAACCAATACAGTATTGTAAAGCAAAATAAAGTAAAAATAAAGAAAAAAAAAAAAAGAATTATCTGTGATCTGCTGCATAAAGTCCAAACTCCTCCAGCTACTTCTCACAAGTCACCCATCACTTGAACCCACTCTCTTCTGCTGTTGGTCCTCCCTGCACTCACTGTGGGTTAGCCATGCCCTAGATGCACATACGATGCTTTCAAACTGTGGTGCTGGAGAAGACTCTTGAGAGTCCCTCGAACAGCAAGGAGACCAAACCAGTCAATCCTAAAGGAATCAACCCTGAATATTCACTGGAAGGACTGATGCTGAAGCTCTACTACTTTGGCCACCTGATACAAAGAGCCGACTCACTGGAAAAGACCTTGATGCTGGGAAAGACTGAGGGGAAGGAGAAGAGGGCAACAGAGGATGAGATGGTTGGATGGCACCACTGATACAATGTACATGAACTAGGGCAAACTCCGGGAGATGGTGAGGGACAGGGTGACCTGGCATGCTGCAGTCCATGGGGTCACGAAGAGTCAGATGTGACTTAGCGACTGAACAACAAAGATGAACACTCAAGATTCCAGAGCCTGGTATGGAGTTTCTTGGTAAGCCTTGGAAGTTCTGCTTCCTGCAAGGTTAGTGGGCATTTCCTGCAGATGCGTGGATATAACAATTTCCATGATGGGAATTCCTTTCATCCTTCCCTACTTTATAGTATCACTGCCACCACTGACCTGCTTTCCTTCTGCTCTGTGGGACAATCCCTGCCCCCAAAGGGCAAACTCCGGGAGATGGTGAGGGACAGGGTGACCTGGCATGCTGCAGTCCATGGGGTCACGAAGAGTCAGATGTGACTTAGCGACTGAACAACAAAGATGAACACTCAAGATTCCAGAGCCTGGTATGGAGTTTCTTGGTAAGCCTTGGAAGTTCTGCTTCCTGCAAGGTTAGTGGGCATTTCCTGCAGATGCGTGGATATAACAATTTCCATGATGGGAATTCCTTTCATCCTTCCCTACTTTATAGTATCACTGCCACCACTGACCTGCTTTCCTTCTGCTCTGTGGGACAATCCCTGCCCCCAATGGCAGACCTTTTCTCATTGTCTATTTAGGTACTTGGGCGGGAAAGCCCCTGGGATGAGACTTTGTTTATGCCCATCTGCATGAGCACCGAAAGCGATGTATGGCATGCAGCAGGCACTCAGTAACTATTTCCTAAAAGAGTGAATGGATGGATGGATGAAGAATCCCACAGAATAAGAATGCAGCTCTTAACAGAACACATGTTCTTGCACCAGGCTGCAAACAAGACTAATGACTTGGTGAGTGGAGATTCCTGGGGAGCTGTTTTTATAGCCCTGAGCATCCCAGGTGACACTGAAGGGAGGGGGTATAGACGCTGAGGGGGGCAGGAGCACCAGAGACCCCAAGAAGTTACGAGGGCAGGCTGGCAGGGCCACTCCCACATAGAGAAAACAATGTCAGCAGGCCCTGGCACACAGGTGCAGCACCAGCCAGGCCTGTGAAGCAGCCACAGAGGCCCCCTCCCTGAGGCGTGCCGACAGCAGAGGCTGCAGCAGAGCCAGGCAGGGCGAGGGCAGGGCCGGGCACTCACTGCAGGCTGATGTGAGGGGGCAGCTTGAAGGAGTTCTTCAGTAGGTGAAGCTGTTGGACCTTCCCCGGCTGCCCCGCGTGGATGGCTCCTGTTATCTCGAAGGCCCAGGCGTCCCTCTCCTCTTGAGAACAGGCCTCCAGGAAGTACTCCGTGGATGTTTGAGTTTTCAGCTTAATGAGGAGCTGTGGGAAGAGACAGCCAGTCAGGCCAGGCTGAGAGAGAGAGAGAGAAAGCTGGCTGGGCAGCAGAAATGACAGAACCGAAGCAGATCTGGGAGGCCACGTGATCCGGTGACTGCCGAAGGCCTCACCCCTCGACCACGTCCCAGCGACTGGGCCTTTGGAGACTCCCCTGTACTCCGCCAGGGACAGAGTTCACCATCTTGGCCGCTTTGAATAGACAGTTAGCGCAGAGTCTGCTTCCCAGGGCCTTGGTCTCTCTGCTCCCATTTCTGCCTGCTCGATTAAGCTCACCTCTTATGAGAGCCCCTCTGCTAAAGAGGGAAGCACACAGGCTTCCAGGTGAGACTGAGCTAGAGCCATAGCTACAGTCGCTTGGGCACATTAAAGGACCCGCTGAGCCTCTCAATGCCTTCATCTGTCCTATGAGGCTACGAATGCCTACCCCGAAGGAACTCGGTTCTGCTCCTTTTGATCATCTTTTTAATTTATTTTTTAAAATGTATTTATTTTTAATTGAAGGATAATTGCTTTACAGTAGCTCAGTTGGTAAAGAATCTGCCTGCAATGCAGGAGACCCAGGTTCAATTCCTGCGTCACGAAGATCCCCTGGAGGCGGAGATGGCAACCCACTCCAGTATTCTTGCCTGGAGAATCCCATGGACAGAGGAGCCTGGCGGGCTACAGTCTATGGGATCGCAAGAGTCGGACACGACTTAGCAACTAACTATTGTGTTGGTTTCTGCCAACATCAACATGAATCAGCCATAGTATACCTGTGTCCCCTCCCTCTTGAACCTCCTTCCTATCTTCCTCCCCATCCCACCCCTCTAAGTTGTTACGGAGCCCCAGTTTGAGCTCCCTGAGTCATACAGCAAATTCCCATCGGCTATTTTATATATGGTAATGTTAAGTTTCCATATCACTCTCTCCATACACCCCACCCTCTCCTTCCTCAACCCCCCTGTCCCACCCTCGTGTCCGTAAGTCTGTTCTCTATGTCTACGTCTGATCTTCTTCTTCAGTTCAGTTCAGTTCAGTCGCTCAGTTGTGTCCGACTCTTTGCGACCCCATGAATCGCAGCACGCCAGGCCTCCCTGTCCATCACCAACTCCCGGAGTTCACTCAGACTCACGTTCATTGAGTCCGTGATGCCATCCAGCCATCTCATCCTCGGTCATCCCCTTCTCCTCCTGCCCCCAATCCCTCTCAGCATCAGGGTCTTTTCCAATGAGTCAACTCTTCGCATGAGGTGGCCAAAGTACTGGAGCTTCAATTTTAGCATCATTCCTTCCAAAGAAATCCCAGGGTTGATCTCCTTCAGAATGGACTGGTTGGATCTCCTTGCCGTCCAAGGGACTCTCAAGAGTCTTCTCCAGCACCACAGTTCAAAAGCATCAATTCTTTGGCACTCAGCCTTCTTCACAGTCCAACTCTCACATCCATACATGACCACAGGAAAAACCATAGCCTTGACTAGACGGACCTTAGTCGGCAAAGTAATGTCTCTGCTTTTGNAGCATCATTCCTTCCAAAGAAATCCCAGGACTGATCTCCTTCAGAATGGACTGGTTGGATCTCCTTGCAGTCCAAGGGACTCTCAAGAGTCTTCTCCAACACCACAGTTCAAAAGCATCAATTCTTTGGCACTCAGCCTTCTTCACAGTCCAACTCTCACATCCATACATGACCACAGGAAAAACCATAGCCTTGACTAGACGGACCTTAGTCGGCAAAGTAATGTCTCTGCTTTTGAATATACTATCTAGGTTGGTCATAACTTTTCTTCCAAGGAGTAAGCGCCTTTTAATTTCATGGCTGCAGTCACCATCTGCAGTGATTTTGGAGCCCAAAAAAATAAAGTCTGACACTGTTTCTACTGTTTCCCCATCTATTTCCCATGAAGTGATGGGGCCAGATGCCATGATCTTTGTTTTCTGAATGTTGAGCTTTAAGCCAACTTTTTCACTCTCCTCTCACTTTCAACAAGAGGCTTTTTAGATCTTCTTCTTAATTGGGTCTAATCATCCCAAGTCTTTCACACATTCTTCATATAATATGGTTGAGGAGAAGGGGACGACCGAGGATGAGATGGCTGGATGGCATCACGGACTCGATGGACGTGAGTCTGAGTGAACTCCAGGAGATGGTGATGGACAAGGAAGCCTGGCGTGCTGCGATTCATGGGATCACAAAGAGTCCGACATGACTGAGCGACTGAACTGAACTGAACTGAGACTTTCTCAACCAGTTCATGCCTGAATCCCCATCCAGCCCAAAGCTGTACCTGAGTCAGACGGCTTATAAGGGAATCTTCCTCCTTTTCAGCAAGACAGTGTTCTCTGTGGCCAATAATATCTGTACCAACATTTGGAACTGTTTTTCAATTAACCACTTGCTTTCATAACAAGATCATTAACTGAAAGAACCAATTGTTCAATTTTCTTCCTTGACTTCTCCAAGCCTAGAGAATTTCTTGGCACTTACTGAGCCCTTGGTAAATGATTAATTCAGATTCTTTTCTGATGGTAGACGGTAAATGATTAATTCAGGTTCTCTTTAGGGTTGAGCTGCTCCTGACTTTTGGAACACGTACCCCCTGGGGGATGAAAGCCATCCTGTTGAAACTGAAGTAGCAGTAACTACTCACATCTGTGTGGTACCTCCTAGGCTACAAGTGTTTTGACCCACCATTACCTTCATGATCCTCATCATAGCTGTGAGCGACAGTCAGATGTCATTATATTATCCCAGTTTATAGACAAGGAACTCAGGCTCAGAGAGGTTCAATTACCTGCCCAAGGTCACGTGCCTGGTATGTGGCGCAGCCAGGATTTGAGTCTAGGTTTTTCAGTAACTCAGCTCTGACCATGACTCATACCACCTTCACCTAAGAGGCCAGGGAGGGAGGCGGTCCGGGGAGTGGGAGGGAGGCGCTGGGAAGAAGGGCCTTCACTTACCGGTCGGTTTTCATACTCCAGGCAGGGGCAGGTGATGGTGCAGCCATCCAGAAGGATGCGGCCCTTGGGAGGGGTCACTTTCCGACCCCCTTGGAACTTGTAGTATAGCAGCGTGTTCTGCCGAAGAATGAACCACCGCGCTTTCCAGTTGTGGACAATGTGACCCTGAGGACAGATAGGAGAGCCCTGAGGTGAGGTTGCCAAGGGGACGACCTGGTCGTAGGGGCAGGAGTCTCGTTGCACAGGTGGTCAGACTGTGCCATGGGATCCACTCTCCAATAAGGAGACAGTGCTTGCTCTCTTGCTTAGCTTAATTTTATTTTTTAATTTTGAAATAATTTTAATTCAGAGAAAAGCTGAAGACAAGCATAAAACTTTTTTACAAAAAAAAAAAACAACTTTTACAAAACCATTTAAGAGTTAGTTTTTAACATGATGCTCCATATGTTAATATTGATGCTTCTCAACCCTGGTGGCTCAGCGTCTGGTAAAGCGTCTGCCTACAATGCGGGAGACCCGGGTTCAATTCCTGGGTTAGGAAGATCCCCTGGAGAAGGAAATGGCAATCCACTCCAGCACTCTTGCCTGGAAAATCCTGTGGACAGAGGAGCTTGATAGGCTACAGTCTATGGAGTCGCAAAGAGTCGGACACGACTGAGCGACTTCACCTCACCTCAATATTTTATTGTGTCTCCTACCAAAAAATAAAAAATATTTCCAACATAACCACAATACAATCATCAACACTAGGAAATTTACATAAATATGTTATTTTCCTCTGTTCCATAAATTCCACTCAAGTTTCACCAATTATCCCAACAATGTCCTTAAGAGCCAAAAGATTCTGTTCCAAATTATGTCTATTTTCATTTTCATGAAGAAATTGTGAGCTTTGGATCTCTTTGTCATCTTTTTTGAGTATGTAACAAAGCCTTTGGCGTTGACTTGCTAGTTCCCATTTGTTCTTTTTGTCTGTGGTTATAAGCCTTGAAAGAAACTGCAAAGTGCACAGAAGAAAAGATCCTAGGCACTTCCCTGATGGTCCAGTGGCTAAGACTCTGAGCTCTCAGTGTAGGAGGCGTGGGTTCCATCCTTGGTCTGGGAACTAAATCCCACACGCAGCAACTAAGAGTTCACCTGCTGCAGCTAAAGATCCTGCATGTCCCAGTGAAGACCCAGCACAGCCAGATAAATAAATAGAAACCAGAGAGAGGTCCTACTAATACCTTGTATTGCCTTTGTCTTCTTCCCTTTTAGTTTTTTTTTAATCAAGAGCATATTACGTATAGTTTTATTTTCCAGTCTTTCTTTTGTTGACTTTGCCAAGCATCTTTTCACACCATTAAATTTCTTTAAAACATGTCTTTTAATGACCAAAAAGAGGATGTATCACTTCCTTGCCCATCTCCTGCTGTTTGCAACTGAGGTTTCTTTTTTTTAACTATTATAAACAACTCCATAATGAATATCCTCGCACACAAGTTTCGATCTGCATCTCTAATTTTTCCCCTTAGGATATGTCCCCCACCTCAAAATGTTACTAGTTGAGGGATGTGGGCAATTTGTAAAGTGAAGCCACAAATTAAGAACCGTAACCATCTTACCTAACCTGGTGTGACAGACCTAAAAGGCAGGGGAGTCTGGGGGGGGTGGTGGCTTTCAGATGGGTCATGGAGCCAATGGACAAAACAGGCAGGTGAAGACAGGGAGTGTTTCTAGAACAGACCAGTGGATGGGGGAACATCTGCTGAAGAATCAGAATGGAATAGCTCTGCATACGCTCATGAAAGCCACTTTCTTGTCATATTTTACAGAGCAGAGCCCAATTAGGGCTGGATTCTAACCAAGAGAGATGCACTTTATCTGACTCAGAGACTGTCCCTGATTCACTGGTTTCCTGACCCAGCACTGATTCATTTCCAAGGCCCCTTCAGTTGTCACATCTATGATGCTGCAATTCTGTTTAACGCTCAGCAGGTCTGCACTGAGTGTGTTAGGGAACTGGAAATTGTTGAAGGGCTTGACTGTGTGAGCACTGGTCTAAGCCAAACAGAATTTACTGTGGCAACTAAGTATGGCATATATACAGGCTTTCCTGGTGGCTCAGATGGTAAAGAATCTGCCTGAAATGCAGGAGACCTGGGTTCAGTCCCTGGGTAGGGAAGATCCCCTGGAGAAGGGAATAGTTACTCACTTCAGTATTCTTGCCTGGAGAATCCCATGGACAGAGGAGCCTGGCAGGCTAGAGTCCATGGGGTCACAGTCGGATACAACTGAGTGACTAACTCTTTCACTTTTCCATATACATATATATTTAATTGGAATATTAAATATATATTTATACATCTATATATATTAAATATTTATATCTATATATATTTAATTGTCACCCTGGTTATTAAACTTATATGCAGAGTACATCATGAAAAATGCCAAGCTGGATGAAGCACAAGCTGGATTCAAGATTGCCAGGAGAAATATCAATAACCTCAGATACGCAGATGATACCATCCTTATGGCAGACATAAAGAACTAAAGAGCCTCTTGATGAAAGTAAAAAGGGAGAGTGAAAAAGTTGGCTTAAAACTCAACATTCAAAAAACGAAGATCATGGCATCTGGTCCCATCACTTCATGGCAAATAGATGGGGAAATAATGGAAACAGTGAGAGACTTTATTTTGGGGAACTCCAAAAATCACTGCAGATGGTGACTGCAGCCAAGAAATTAAAAGACACTTGCTCCTTGGAAGGAAAGCTATGACAAACCTAGACAACATATTAAAAGGCAGAGGCAGAGGCATCACTTTGCCAACAAAGGTCCATCTAGTCAAAATGGTTTTTCCAGTAGTCATGTATGGATGTGAGAGTTGGACTATAAAGAAAGCTGAGTGCCACAAAATTGATGCTTTCAAACTGTGGTGTTGGAGAAGACTCTTGAGAGTCTCTTGGACTGCAAGGAGATCAAACTAGTCAATGCTAAAGGAAATCAGTCCTGAATATTCCTTGGAAGGACTGATGCTGAAGCTGAAGCTCCAAAATTTTGGCCACCTGATGCAAAGAGCTGACTCATTGGAAAAGACCCTGATGCTGGGAAAGACTAAAGCAAGGAAGAGAAGGGGACGACAGAGGATGAGATGGTTGGATGGTATCATCTACTAGATGGACATGAGTTTGAGTAAGCTTTGGGAGTTGGTGATGGACAGGGAAGCCTGGTGTGCTGCAGTCAGACACGGCTGAGTGACTGAATTGGAATATAATTGCTTAACAAAGTTGTGCTAGTTTCTGTTGTACAATGAAGTGAATCGGCCACATGCATACATATATCCCCTTCCTCTTGAGCCTCCCTCTTACCCTAAATATGACCTTTAACGGTTAATCTGACAAGAGTTTACTAATATGTCTAAGTGTCATTACATTACATGGGGTGTGAGCTGTGCCCACGAGAGAACAGATACGTCAAGCTGAATTTTACAGTTTTGCTCTCTTCACTCTATCCTGTACCAAGAATCCACATCACACGATGGCTGATGGCTGTTCCTGACACAACTGACATGTTTAAGGAAATGAAAAAGATTTGGCTCTAACTCCTCAGCAATGAGGGTCCTGTACTGCTCTCCACACGGCCCAGATGCAGGTCTCCCTGCTCGATGGGCCCCTGCTGAGGGGGTTCAAGTGCAGCATTAGCAGTAAAGGCAGTGAACTGCCAGCACACAGGTGTGGCTGGTGCAGAGAGGAGACTGCCATCTAAGCTGACGGCCTGGGGGCCAGTGTCAGGTGAAGGAGAGGAGGTGAGATAATCTCAAAACACAGGCATTCTGGGCTGCATTATGCCCTTCTCCCAAATTCATAGTTGATGCCCCAACCACTCCCCCACCTCTACCTTGTGCTGTGCGTAGTCACTGAGTCATGCCTGACTCTTTGCGATCCCATGGACTGTAGCCTGCCAGACTCCTCTGTCCATGGGGATTCTCCAGGCAAAAACACTGGAGTGCATTGACAGGCTCTCCTCCAGGGGATCTTCCCAACCCAGGGATTGAACCCAGGTCTCCCACATTGCAGGCGGATTCTTTACCACCTAAGCAACCAAGGCCCAAGAATACTGGAGTGGGTCGCCTATCCCTTCTCCAGAGGATCTTCCTGACCCAAGAATCACCACTACCTTAGAATGTGACTGTATTTGAAGAGAAGGTCTTTAAGGAGGTGATTAGGTGAAATGGGGCCATTGTGTGCGTGCTAAGTCACTTCAGTTCTTTCCAACTCTTTACCATCCTACGGACTGTCCACCAGGCTCCCCTGGGATTCTCCAGGCAAGAATACTGGAGTGGGTTACCATGCCCTCCTCCAGGGGAACCTTCCCCATCCAGGGATTGAACCTGCTTCTCCTACGTCTCCTGCATTGGCAGATGGGTTCTTTACCACTATCACTACCTCGGAAGCCCAGATGAGACCATTACTTGGGTCTTAATCCAATCTGACTGGGGGCCTCATGAGAAGAGGAAATTTGGACACACAGATGTCAGGGAGGCCTGCACACAGAGGAAAGACCATGTGAGCACACACCCAGAGGTCCATGCATGGGTGAGCTGAGGAGATGGCCTAAGAGGAAACCAAACCTTCGACGCTTTAAACCTTAGACTCCAGCCTCCAGAACTGTGAGAAAATGAATCTCTGTTGCTTAGGCGATCCCATCTGTGTCTTTTGTTGCAGGAGCCCTCATAAACTAAAGCAACAGAGAAAGAAGAAAGGGGCCTGGAGATGTTAGGGAGAAAGGTGAAACCAACAGATGTTGAGCAGAACAAACTCATACGCAGATAAGGCTACATTTCCTGGATGAACCGCTACATTTCCCAGAATTGCCAGCATGAGGGGAACAGGGAGGTGGCTAGGTGGCTGCCAGGCCTGAGCATGGGGCACCGATGCACACTGGCAGCCACCAAGGTGGTAGCTAGTCGTGGAAGGACAGGGTCTTCTGACACCTACCCCCCAGAGTTATCAGGAACAAGTGACAAACAGCGTCGGCAGGATGTTTGCACTAGAGACGCCTCCTGGTGCTGTGGGGTATTCTGTCTGGCTGCATTGTCCATGGCTGTATGGCACTCTGTCCTCCCCAATGTTTCCAAGTTACCCTTCTGTTCAAACTTGCTAGAGAGCACTGTGTTATGAGCAACTATTGGATCCAGTCTGACAGCAAAGGAGGGCAGTATGAGAAAGGCTGATGAGATGGGCTCACTTTGTAGGCAGAGCACTAGAAGCAGCTGGTGACCTCACTGTGGCTGGAGGGGAGTCCCTAAAGACTTTTAAGCAGAATGATGACAAGCTTAGGTGCTCATGTTAAAAAAAAATGTACCCGACTGCACTGCAGCAGAACAGCTGAATTAAGGTCAGCCAGACTGGAGTGGGCAGCTCAGCTAGAGGTTCCTGTAATAACACACAAAACAGGACGGATCCCAGCTCTACAGATAAGCTATGCCATACTGAGAGGGATAAGAGACTGACCCAAAGTCAGCAAGTAAAAGGTGTAAAAAAGCAAAAATACGCTGGTTATAGTGGGAAAAGAGCCCAGGCCTCCCTTCACCTGGGCATCTTCTACTTCTCCAGGCTCCTTGTCTGTAAGCAGCTGGTGGGGATCAGAGGTCATTTGGACCATGAATGGTTTAGCGCCCTGTTAGGGGGAAGGAGAGTCCATAAGATGGGATGTAACCCTAGGACTGGGCTTAGGAAGCAGAGAATTTTACAGCTGGAGTACTCTTTGAAAAAGTCTATATGATACTATGGGCTTCCCTGGTGGCTCAGATGGTAAAGAATCTAAACTCCCTAAGTTTCTTAACGAGGAAACTGAGGCCCAGAAAGGTCTTGCCCAAGACCCTACAATCCTGAAGAAGCAGAGATGGTACTTACTATGGGTTGAATTATGTCCCTGCAAAAGACATGTTGAAGTCCTAACCTGGGGGATCTATGAGTGAGTTCTTATTTGGAAATCAGGTCTTTGCAGATGTAATCACGTTAAAATGAAGTCATTCAGTTCAGTTCACTTCAGTCGCTCAGTCATGTCCCACTCTGTGACCCCACGGACTGAAGCACGCCTGGCTTCCCTGTCCATCACCAACTCCTAGAGCTTGTTCAAACTCATGTCCATCGAGTCGGTGATGCCATCCAACCATCTCATCCTCTGTTGTCCCCTTCTCCTCCTGTCTTCGATCTTTCCCAGCATCAGGGTCTTTTCCAATGAGTCAGTTCTTCGTATCAGGTGGCCAAAATATTGGAGCTTCAGCATCAGTCCTTCCAAGGAATATTCAGGACTGATTTCCTTTAGGATTGACTGGTTTGATCTCCTTGCAGTCCAAGGGACTCTCAAGAGTCTTCTCCAACACCACAGTTCAAAAGCATCAATTCTTCAGTGCTCAGCTTTCTTTATGGTCCAACTCTTACATCCATAAATGACTACTGGAAAAACCATAGCTTTGACTAGGCAGACCTTTCTCAGCAAAGTAATATCTCTGTTTTTCGATATGCTCTCTAGGTTTGTCATAGCTTTTCTTCCAAGGAGCAAGCATCTTTTAATTTCATGGCTGCAGTCACCATCTGCGGTGATTTTGGAGCCCAAGAAAATAAATCTGTCACTCTTTCCATTATTTCCCCATCTATTTGCCATGAAGTGATGGGACCGGATGCCATGATCTTCGTTTTTTGAATGTTGAGTTTTAAGCCAGTTTTTTCACTCTTCTTTTTCATTTTCATTAAGAGGCTTTTCAGTTCTTCTTCAGTTTCTGCCGTAAGGGTGGTGTCATCTGCATATCTGAGGTTATTGATATTTCTCCTGGCAATCTTGATTCCAGCTTGTGCTTTATCCAGCCTGGCATTTCGCATGATGTACTCTATACATAAGTTAAATAAGCAGAGTGTCCCAGTTTGGCGCTAGTCCATTGTTCCATGTCTGGTTCTGTTGCTTCTTGACCTGCAATCAGATTTCTCAGGAGGCAGGTAAAGTTGTCTGGTATTCCCATCTCTTGAAGAATTTTCCACAGTTTGTTGTGATCCACACAGTCAAAGGCTTTGGCATAGTCAATAAAGCAGATGTTTTTCTGGAACTCTCTTGCTTTTTCTATGGTCCAATGGATTTTGGCAATTTGAATACCAGCTGAGCCACCAGGGAAGCCCCATACTAGATTATGATGGCCCTAAACACATTTATATGATTGGTGTCCTTATATGAAGAGGAAATTTTGGACACTGAAAGACACGTGGGGAGAAGATGGTCATGTGATGATGGAGGCAGAGATTAGAGTGAAGCAACTAGGAGCCATGGAACACAAAAGAGAGCCTGTGTGAGATTATGCTTGCGTGCATGCGTGCTCAGTTGTGTCAACTCTCTGCGACCCCGTGGACTGTAGCCCGCCAGGCTCCTCTGTCCATGGGATTCTCCAAGCAAGAATACTGGAGTGGATTGCCATTTCCTGTGTGAGACGACAGAAAATACATATATTTTTCTTTGCCCCCAGTTCTTGGTAGAGAGCTCCTGAACCCCTTGAAGTTTCTTGGGTGACAGGAGCATCTTTTGTGCTAATGAGGAAACTCTGGGTGGGCTTCTCGGTGAGGGCTGGCCACTGGAAAGACTGAGCTCATGATTAGAAGCTGGAATTTTCAGCCCCACCACCCCCCGCCCCCCATTCTCTTGAGAAAAGAAAAGAGCTGAAAATGGCATTGACAATTTGTCATGCTTACATGATGATGCCTCTGTAGAATCCCAGAAGTATGGGATTTGAAGAGTTTCTAAAAATTCTTCCCAAGCAGAAGGTCACAAGAACCTCTGATCTGTGGCTGGCTACACAGTCAGAGCACAGGTGACAACTTGGGCTTAAGACTGGCATCTAAAGTGTGTGTGTGGCGGGTGGCAGAGGATTGGGGAAGCAGCCCTATGAGACTGCGCTCTTAACCCATGGGACCGGAGACTGCCTCTGGGTAGATGTGTCAGAACTGAGTTAAACTGCAGGACACACACTGGTGATCACAGAGAATTGCTTGGTGGGGGAAAACCTCCACACATTTGGTGACTAGAAGGGTCACAAGTGAAGTAGTCTGTGTGAAAGTAAATGAGAGTCACAGGATGGAGAAAAACACAGCAAGTAAGAACTAGGTTTTTCCTTACCTAGGAAGGAAAAATCGGTTTTTCCTTTACAGCCTGCAAATACCAGAAACAAACAAGGCAAGGAAGGGCTCTCCCCTGCAGGCTTCAGAGGGAGCAGGGCCCTGCCGACACTTTCGATCAGACTTCTAGCCTTTGGAACTCCTTCTAGTCTTTTTTTCATCTAAGCAAATTTTTTTTTTCCTTTCTCATACCATTTATATTTTCACTCTTTGGACTATAATATGAAAAACATTTTTAACATCTGCATAACCATATGCTATGTTAAAGTCGCTTTGGTAATGTCTGACTCTTTTTGACCCCATGGACTGTAGCACACCAGGTGCCTCTGTCCATGGGATTCTCCAGGCAAGAATACTGGAGTGGGTTGCCATGGCCTCCTCCAGAGGATCTTCCTGACCCAGGGATCGAACCCACGTCTCTTACATCTCCTGCCTTGGCAGGCATGTTCTTTACCACTAGCACCACCTGGGAAGCCCTATGCTGCTGCTAAGTCGCTTCAGTCATGTCCGATCTGTGCGACCCCATAGACGGCAGCCCACCAGTCTCTGCCGTCCCTGGGATTCTCCAGGCAAGAATACTGGACTGGGTTGCCATTTCCTTCTCCAATGCATGAAAGTGAAAAGTGAAAGTGAAGTTGCTCAGTCGTGTCCGACTACTCTTCACGACCCCATGGACTGCAGCCAACCAGGCTCCTCCATCCATGGGATTTTCCAGGCAAGAGTACTGGAGTGGGGTGCCATTGCCTTCTCTGGGAAGCCCTATGCATAACCATAATTCACTTGTAATCATTTGTTTATTTGAGGGAACATGTAGGTAGCTTCCAGTTTTTATTCTCTATCTAAATAACACTTTGTTCCTAAAGCCTTTTTATTATTATTATTTATTTATTTTTGGCTGCAGTGGGTCTTTGTTGTTCCATGACATGTGGGATCTTAGTTCCCCAGTCAGGGATCAAACCCACATTCCCTGCATTGGAGGGCAGATTCTTCACCACTGGACCACCAGGAAAATCCCATTCTGAAAGCTTTTATGGCCTTTCCTGGAGACTGAGTCCTACAGAAGAGAGATATAGGTTGCAGCATGTTGACACAGCCATGTCATTTTCTGAGAGTTGTAGGAGGTACGAGCCAGGCAGCCATGTCCAATGTGTTCCAACCGCTTCTTGAAGGACAAGCAGCCCTACCCATGCAGACCTGCCCTCCTTCCTGAGCACCCTCCTTTAACACCAGGCCAAGTGAGCAGCCTGCATTTTTGCCTGGAGCTTCGCCGTCTTTCTTGTCTGGGCTGGATTAAGAAGCAAATCCATCTTGCCCCTGCCTGTCTCCTGCTTCACCCTTATCCGTGATGACTGTTCTGTACTCTGAGTTGCCAGCTTGGCCCCGCCCCACTTCTGAACCGTAAACCCTCTCAAACCTGTGGAATCCCACAGTCACAGTCCTGCAACTTCCCCAGTGGACATAGGGACTGCTGCCGCCATCCAGGAGGAGAGGGGAAGTAATGGGGAATTCGGGAAAGTCTGAGTGATCAGGAGGAGAGACTGTCGGCAGGGGCAAAGGGCCCCACTCCTCACTTTGCAGGAAAGGGTGCGGCTTCCGCTTGCCCCGGGGTCAGGCTCCAGCTCCAAATGCTTGTCTTTGGGTTTGGCTGGACAGCGCTAGAGATTTCAGTCTAGCCCGTCTGTGGGCTTTTGGGGTCAGACGAGTTGACTGTCCTCCCTTCTCTGTACCTTGGACTCCCTAAGGGGCCACCCTATACTGTCCTGTCTGGAAGAGAACTCACATCCTCCTCTCCCTTCCACCCTCCCCTGACTCTGCACGGTGGTGGTGATGGTGGGAAATCATGTAAGGCGAGCCCCAGGGAACGGGGATGCCCACAGGGGCCCATCTGAGAGGGTTTGCCTTCAACAGGCAGCTAGCAGGCTCAGTTATTCTACCAACCAACACCTTCAAGGAACTTTTCCTGCAGCTTCTCAGGTGAGGGAGAGAGGGACAGGGGCCTTGGTGGGCAAGCCCCTGACAATCAACAATGCCCACCAAACCCCCCACCCATCTCCCTCACCTTAGAAGCCACAGGGAAAGTTCTCCAAAGGTGCTCTCTCTGGGGTGTGGCTGCCTCCACAAACCCTGAAGGACTAATTTATCATTTTAATCCTGGTGACACGAAGTGGGCGTGGAATTCTGTACCTGCTCGTATCCAGTCTGACCCTTGACCCAGCACAGCCTCCTACACCTCCTCTGGCTCACAGTTTTGAGCAAACAACACACCCACCCTCCTAGGTCAAATAATGTGTAAAATAACATCACTATATTCCCTACTGACCTGAAGGAGACTTGGGACCTCAGGGTTGATCTGCTGGCCAGGGAAGGCCATGGGAGGGAGAGTTCTTTCACCCCTATTTACCCATCCCCCTGCCAAAGCTGAAAACTCAGTGGAAGAGCCAGAAGGTCCATCCTCAGATTTTATCCTCTGCTGTTAGATTAGCATAAATGTTCAGTGTGATCATCAATGTTAAAAGAACTTTTCAGAATCTAATTTCCCTCCTGCAGCTGCTTTTCCTGCATTTTCTACCTTGGTCCCATATGCCTGGTTTTCATCTGGACTCCTGCTGTTGGAAAAGCCACATGTGGTAATGTGGAAGGAGTGAGGATGGAGACTGCTCAGAGTCTGCTTGAATTTATGTTAGTGGGTATCTTTGCCCCTCTCCTTTCCAGAATGGCTAAAACTTTTTATGCTTACCAAAGTGAAGGAAAAAACAAATTATAGTTATTTGCTATAAACTATGATAGATTCAGGGTTTCCCTGGTGGTTTTGTGGTAAAGAATCCCCCTGCCAATGCAGGAGATGCAGGTTTGATCCCTGGGTCAGGAAGAACCCTTGGAGTAGGAAATGGCAACCCATTCTAGTATTCTTGCCTTAGTAAATCCCATGGACAGAGGTTCCCAGTGGGCTGAAGTCCAGGAGGGTTGCAAAAGAGTCAAACACGACTTAGGACTAAACAGCAACAACCATAACACGATAGATTCAACCACAGCTGAAACAGAATGATCTAAAGTACTTCAGTGTCAACTGTTGCCTTTATATAATATTAATACTCACAAGGTAACCAGTTGTCCCCCAATATTTTTAACATGATCAGTAAAAACTATATAGAATTTTGAAAGGCTGAACACCACATAGAAGTGACATGTGACTGGATGGAAGGCTTGGAAAATAAAACTCCAGATTTGTGAAAAGAAACAATACAGCTGACCCCTGAACAACAGAGGATTCAGGGCAAAGACCCCTGAGCTGTTGAAAATTCACATGTTAACTTTACAGCTGGCCCTCCGTATCTGGGGTTCTCTACTCAAGGGCTTAACCATCCGCAGGGCCACACGGGGCCCTGGGCAAGCGATCTCATCTTTCTGCCCCTCGGTTTCCTCATCTGTGGCAGAGGGATGACAATGCCCACCCTGCGGGCAGCCTGAGCAGCTTCGATCCTGCTCCATCGCCCACTGGTCCAGATCCTGAGCAAGCTACTGAGTCTCTTTGAACTTCCTTTTCCCCTTTCAGAAAGAACGGTAAGGTGGGACCACCACCTGTCGGACTGTTGGGAGGATTAAAAGAGACAGCCTCCAGGACTGGTGCACAGCAGAGGCTAAACAAACAAAGGCATTCTCCTTGCTCATAGGTTATTGCAAAGAATACAGGAGATGATGCATTAATCGGACGAGCTTGGGGAACTACAGAACACCCTTCTGTTGTTTTAAGACATCATAATTAAATCCTAGACGCTTCGTATTTAGTAAGTTGTTTTAAAGAAGCTGTCCTCTAAAGGGTAGCCGCCCGCCCGCACCCCACACGCGCTAGCCAAGCGGGATTCTCCTCCTTGCCCGTACCCCAGCCCCTCTTTTCTAGCTCAAGCTCACCCCCCAGCTACCGCCCTCCCGGCTCTGTCCACCCCACGCGGCTCCACCCGGAGGGGTCCCAGCCCGCCCGATCGCGGCTCAGGTAAGCCGGCGGCCGCCGCGCACCCGCCCCGGGCCGTGACCGGAGAGGCTCCGGCGCGCTCACCCTCTTGACGAGGAAGCCCTCCTTGAGCACGCCGTCCTCCATGGCGCCGTCCCGCGCCGCCCGCTCCTCCGCTCCCGCGGTGCCCAGGAAGCGCCTCCGACCCGGCGCGGCGCCGCCCCCTGGCCCGCGCCCAGAGCCCGGGGCCGCGGGGCCTCCCGGGCAGGAAGTCAGTCCAGGTCGGGATTGCTAACGTGCTTCCCCCGCCGAAGGTGCCCTGAGGACCGTGGTTACTCCTCCGGTTGCTGAGCCTGCTAGCCGCTCGCGTCCAGCCCCGGCTGCCTCCATCCTGGTGCCCCCTGCGCTCTGGGCGCCTCTTACCCTTCCGTCACTGCCCATCTGCCACCACTCCCAGCCTTAACCGGGTGCCTACCTGGCACCCAGGACATTGCTCTTGACTAATACTTAGGGAATCAAGCTGATCGGAAAGGATTTCAAGAATCTGGGGTCATCCCTGAGCTCTATGGAAATAGGGGATGGGAGAGTGGATGAGGTGCGCCAGATTGGGAACGTGATCCTGGCCTCTGGTGAGCGCAGAGAAATGTTCCATTAAGGAGGTCACGGGTTTAAGGAAGCAGGCACCATCTGCAGGGGCCCTCTGGCCCCATAATACCCCTCTCTGCCCAAAAGGCTGGAACTGAACTTTCCATGATTAGGGGCAAAATTTAAGGGAGAGCCAGGAAAACCAGAAATCTAGATTAAAAAAATTTTAACGCAACATTCTAAAATATGTTAAGTGTTTTTGAAATTTTTAAAATAAAAATTAAGGCCAAAAAAAAAAAAATCCACGTTTAACAAAATGTCAAAAACAGAGGAAAGCATCCATAATACTGAACCGTCCTTAGGACACTGTCCCTTTATCCATTGTTTGCCCCTCAGCATGAAGGGCCCTATTAGGACTGTTCATCAGGACAGGAAAAGGCCCCAAATGCCTAAAATGGAAGAGAAAGCTCTAGATTGGGAGAAAGTGCCCCTGGGTGCCTTTCAAAACCAGCCGGGAGCCCACCCCCAAAGCACAGTGGGCGCCCTTGCCCTACAAATGGCCCCCTTTAGCCTTCTGTACAGACTGACTTTCGGATCTCAGAGGAGTACAAAATGAAAGGGGCTTTCATTCCATTTCAGAATGAACATCAACTCTGCACCTTCTGAAGCCAGACCTGTATTAGGTTCAGTTCAGTCCCTCAGTCATGTCCGACACTTTGCGACCCCATGGACTGCAGCACGCCAGGCCTCCCTGTCCATCACCAACTCCCAGAACTTACTCAAACTCATGTCCATTGAGTCAGTGATGCCATCCAACCATCTCATCCTCTGTTGTCCCCTTCTCCTCCTGCCTTCAATCTTTCCCAGCATCAGGGTCTTTTCCAATGAGTCAGTTCTTGGCATCAGGTGGCCAAAGTATTGGAGTTTCAGCTTCAGCATCAGTCCTTCCAATGAAGATTCAGGACTGATTTCCTTTAGGATGGACTGGTTGGATCTTCTTGCTGCCCAAGGGACTCTCAAGAGTCTTCTCCAACACCACTGGGTTCTAATCAATGTACAACACACCATAAGGTGAGTTTATTATCCTCTCTTCCCAGTCAAGGAAACTGAAACTTGAAGCAGTTAACTTACCCAAGGTCGCACAAGCTTGGATTTTAACCCCAGGACAGTGTGAATGCAATTGTTTCTCACGTCAAGAGCTGGGAAGAGGAGGAAAGAATAATCTGAGCTGTGAAAACTTGCTGGACTCAAACCCAGGACATGAGAGATTGGAATGGGAAATTCTTATTCTTTTTGGCTTTGAAAGTGAAAGTGAACGTGACTCAGTCACGTCTGACTCTTTGCAATCCCCTGGACTATACCATCTGTGGAATTCTCCAGGACAGAATACTGGAGTGGGTAGCCTTTCCCTTCTCCATGGGATCTTCCCAAACCAGGAATTGAACCAGGGTCTTCTGCATTGCAGGCGGATTCTTTACCAACTGAATTATGAGGGAAGCCCTTTTGGTTCTGCTTCTGCTACTGCTGCTAAGTCGCTTCAGTCATGTCTGACTCTGTGCAACCCCATAGATGGCAGCCCACCAGGCTCCCCCATCCCTGAGACTCTCCAGACAAGAGCACTGGAGTGGGTTGCCATTTCCTTCTCCAGTGCATGAAAGTGAAAAGTGAAAGTGAAGTCGTTCAGTGTGTCCAACTCCTAGAGACCCCCTGGAGTGCAGCCTACTCGGCTCCTCTGTCCATGGGATTTTTCAGGCAAGAGTACTGGAGTGGGGTGCCATTGCCTTCTCTGCTTTTGGCTCTAACTTTGGTCTATTACTCTCCTTCTTCCTCTCAGATGCTGGGGGGCAGCGAATTGGCACAGAGGTTGTTTTGGCTTTACCCAGACACAACTTTCTGAGTCTTAGAAGAGTGGCATTTTCTTTGGCAGGAGGATTTCCTGAATGAGTTCACAAAAATGGGAAAGGGGGAAGGATTGGTTCTTTTTCCTGACGGTGTCCCTGCTAGGAGGGCGTTAAGGCCTCTGCATACTTAGAACCTGCTTCTTGTCCTAGAAAAGCCCCTGGTCCAGCCCACCCCAAGTCTGACTCACTGGACCCAGAGCCTGAGTCAACTCCTTCCTCCCCTGGCTGTGGTGGTGAAGCCACCAGTCTACCAAGGAAGCACACTGACATAAACCAGACTCAACCACAGGCAAGAGGATGGAGACCGAGGATGCAGACATACAGTGGCAAACAGCTGAGACCAGGGGAAGGAAGCAGGAACGGGAAGGAAACTCAGGACAAAGGAACTTGTCTTATTGTTCCAAGGACCTTTCATTTCCCTCTCAGGTCCAGAGGCTGATGTGGAAGGGACCCGACTCTCTTAAAAGGGCCAGCTAATGTTTGGAATGTGTAAGCTGTAGATAGCTCTAAGGTCAGTATTTGGGTGGAGGTAATTCACAGTCAAATCTGATGCTGGGAGGGATTTGGGGGCAGGAGGAGAAGGGGACGACAGAGGATGAGATGGCTGGATGGCATCACTGACTCGATGGACGTTAGCCTGAGTGAACTCCGGGAGTTGGTGATGGACAGGGAGGCCTGGCGTGCTGCGATTCATGGGGTCGCAAAGAGTCGGACATGACTGAGCAACTGAACTGAACTGAATTCACAGTCTGATACAAAATTCCACCATTAGAGACTCACTCCTTTGGCTATAGCTAAGAATTCCATCTAAGGTCTTTCCTGGTGGCTAGGTAGTAAAGAATCCACCTGCCAATGCAGGAGACATAGGTTTGATCTCTGGTCCCAGAAGATCCCACATGCCACGGAGCAATTTAGCCCATGCACCACAACTACTGAGCCTGTGCTCTAGAACCCAGAAGCCACGACTGCTGAGTCCACGTGCCACAGCTACTGAAGCCTGCACACTTAGAGCCCATGCTCTGCAACTGGAAAAGCCACCAAATTGAGAAGTTGCACACTGCAATGAAGAATAGGCCCCACTCACTGCAACTAGAGAGAAGCCTGCACAGCAGTGAAGACCCAGCACAGCTGATAAATATTTTTTTAAAAAAGAATTCCATTTAAGATACTTACAGTAGAAAAGGATAAATCATGGTGCATATTCATGATGAATACCTTGAGCCAGTGAGTTATTAAAATCACAGAATCAGAATCTAAGCCTTAAATCATCTAATCCAGTACTTTACTTTATAAATTGCTTGTCCACGGTCCCACAGCCAGTTAGCGGCAAAGCCAGCACCAGAAAACAAGCTAACAAGACTTCCTCCCAGCGCAAATGCAGGGGCACTTTTTCCAGCAGTGTCCTACATCAAAGCAGGACTGCAGTGAGGGATTAACGGTCTGCAAAACCAGAAAAGACTTTAAACAATGTTTCCTATGTTTATTTCTGATCATAAAAGTAATCTGTGCTCATTATAGAAAATGCCAAAAAGAATAAAACCACTTAAATCCCATCACCTAGACAGGTGATGAGTATTTTTACATGCACATATATATTTTATATAATTTATATAATTATGGGCTTCCCTCATAGCTCAGTTGGTAAAGAATCCACCTTCAATGAAGGATACTCTGGTTCAATTCCTGGGTTGGGAAGATCCGCTGGAGAAGGGATAGGCTACCCACTCTAATATTCTTGGGCTTCTACATACATTAATTTTATTTAAAAATTTAAGCCCTTCCTTTTTTCATTTGTGATAGTTAATAAGCATCTTCTCAAATCATTAAAAGGCTTCCCTGGTGGCTCAGAGGTTAAAGCATCTGCCTCCAATGCGGGAGACCCGGGTTCAGTCCCTGAGTCGGGAAGATCCCCTGGAGAAGGAAATGGCAATCCACTCCAGTATTCTTGCCTGGAGAATCCCATGGACGGAGAAGCCTAGTAGGTTACACAGTCCAGGGGTCGCAGAGTCGGACACGACTGAGCGACTTCACCTTCACCTTCAAATCATTAAAAACAATTCTAAAACATAACTTTAATGGCTGCATAATATTTCATCATACCTGAGTCAGAATGGATTTAATCATTTCCATTTAGTTTGAATTTCCTGTTTCACTGTGTAAATGATGCTATGTTAAATATCTCTGTACAAAAGATTTTGCTACATCCCTGATTCTTTCAAATAAATGTCTAGAGCTTAATTTTAAGTTAAAGGATACATTCTTTTAATTCTTGATACATATCTCCAAGCTGCTTTCTAGCAACATACCACATTTCTAGATGCCCTCACCAGCAGCATATACTAATGCTGGCCTCTGGTGTCTATACCAGCACTAAGTGTCTTTAGAAAGCTGCTGACTCTTTCAGACTCAGTATAGACCATCCCCACTTGCCCATGCTCTGTTTTATCTCTGTCGGGGCTGGATCCCTACTCCCCGGGGGCAGCCAACTGGAGGAGGGGTCCCCCTGGAAGAGACTCAGAACTGGGAAGTTGGTGGGGAGGGCAGTGAGAGGCCCAGAACAGGGCACCACTCACAGGAAAAGGAGGGCTTGCATTTAAGAGCTTAGGCAGAGACTAGAAAGTGGGAGGAGAGAGGAGCTAGAAAAGCAGACACCAGGAAAAGCTGGAAGTGAAATTGTGCCCAAATCTGGGCTTTGCTTAAGGTCATCAAATTGTCCTGTGAGAAACATATTCATTCATTCACCCATCAATTCATCCATTCACTGGAACAGGAGACTCATATTGAGTATGTCCTGTGTACAAGGCACAAATCAGTTGCCATGGGCAATACACAGACCCTCACCCCAGGTCTCACATATTCAGTGTAAACAGGTACCATTTTGATTAACCACGAATATCTCCCTGGTCTGCTGCAGTTCACAGGGCAGGCCCACCAGCACGTAGTGAATGCAGTGACCCAGAGCACTGCCACTCATAGCATCTGTGGTGACAACCAGCGATTTCCATTGCCTCTGAGCCATAGACAACATGTGGTCCTACTTTCATGAAGAAAACAGCCCCCACCACGTGCAACTTACCAGAGACTTCTACCTTACCCAAACCAGTCTGAATCCTGTTCCGTGAACTAAGGCCATCACTCCTGCACTTGAGTGTCTTGGCCATGTTCAGCTCCCATAAGCTGCCAAACTTACTCTCAATTTCTTTTCTTATCTATCAAACAAATCACTCTTGAAAAGTGTTGCTCTGAGCTCAGGTCCTGGAATCTAAAGCATGGCTTAAATCCTACTTCTGCCACTGTATGACCTTTGCTAAGTTACTTATCTTCTCTGATCCCCATTTTCCTCGTGGGTAAAATGGGGTAGTACTTACCTCACAGGGTTATGGGGCAAAATAAGTGAGATCATAAAGGTCAACTCTGTGGAGCAGTGCGCCTAGTAAGAACACAGAATCTCTCCGTGCCATTTGATCTCAACCCTGTGAGGTTAGTAGAAGGAATCTTGATAGTAAATACCTCAGAGTCATGGATAAAATACAAAACATGGGCAGAGAATCGAGTAGGAAGTTTATATTTACTGTAATCCTGTGCATGTGTGCTAAGTAGCTTCAGTCACGTCTGATTCTTTGCGACCCCGTGGACTGTAGCCCGCCAGGCTCCCCTGTCCATGGGATTCTCCAGGCATGAATACTGGAGTGGGTTGCCATTTCCTCCTCTAGGCGATCTTTCCGACCCAGGGATCAAAGTAGCATCTCTTACGTCTCCTGTGTTACTGTATTCCTACCATATGCGGCTCAGACGCTAAAGCGTCTGCCTGCAATGCAGGAGACCTGGGTTCGATCCCTGAGTCAGGAAGATCCCCTGGAGAAGGAAATGGCAATCCACTCCAGCACTCTTGCCTGGAAAATCCCATGGATGGAGGAGCCTGATAGGCTACAGTCCATGGGGTCACAAAGAGTCGGACACGACTAAGCGACTTCACTTCACTTCACCATATGCCAAAGACTTAACACTTGCTACTCATTTAATCCTCAAATTTCTCAGTGAACTAGGTATTATACCCATTCTGTAGATGAAAATGAAGATTCAGAGAAGGTAGGTAAATAACTTGGACAACATCACACAACTAGTATGTGACTGAGTCCAGGTTAAAATACAGGCCTGTCTGATTCCAACTCTTCTTTTCACCACTTCACACTGTCTCCTTTGCCCAAAGGATGTTCTTGGAAGGAATCCGCTTGGCTTAAGTCAAGTCTACCGCCGTGGTAGACTACATTATTGTTCCCAAATTATTCACTGCCCATCTCTGTGATAGAATTGGACATTCCTGTGCCAAGTCACATGCAGGTGACTTGGGGTGGGTCACGTGACTTGCTTTGACCAATGAAACATCATTTGCATATCCCAGCAGGCCTTTAAGCACCATCACCTGATACCACTATCGCTCTTTCCCTGTACCACAGCCCAGCATGGCCCACGAACAGGCTGCTCCTACAGCTTGAGTCCACTAATAAAGACAGCTGGGGAAGCTAGAGTCAAAGAGTCAGAAGTAAGCCTTTGTTGTTATACACTGAGGTTTGGGGAGCAGGGCTGTTTGCTCCAAAGGTATGACTTAGTGAAAGCTGACTGATACACCCACCTCTCTATCCCAGCTGCTGCCGGCTCTCACCATAATGGATGCTACGGAGCAATGCCAAAAGAAATACATGACTCGGAACATCTAGTTGACATGAAGGGGTGCCATGCCCTCTCATGAACACTCTGAAGCTCACCTCCCTATTCCACTGGAAAAGCTGGAACACCTTGAGGGGATTGTCTGTCTCTCCAGGGTGCTCCGGCAGCCTTCGGTGTGGGAGAGTGCAGACTTTCTGCTTTCCCACAGGACCACCAACCCTGCGTATCTCCCCCCCTCCCCCCAGCACCCAGCCCTGAAGGAGAAATGCCCAGGCAGCTGTCTCCTGCCTGGGAGATGGGGGTGGAGCCGGATACAGAGCACGACTCAGCTGGGACCTGCGTAATGTAGATAAGGGCCCTCCCCTCCTTCTGTTCCCCCTTCCTTCCTCTTCCCTCCTCACTCCCTTCCCTAAATGTTATTCCTGGAGGTTAGACTTGCTTTTTGTTTATTTCATGTGATTAAAAGAGAAAGAGGGGGGCTTCCCATGTGGCTTACAAGTGGTAAAGAACCTGCCTGCCAATGCAGGAGACTAAGAGATATGGGTGTGATCCCTGAGTCAGGAAGATCTCCTGCAGGAGGGCATGGCAACCCACTCCTGCCTGGAGAATCCTAAGGACAGAGGACCCTGGCGGGCTACAGTTCATGGGGTACAAAGAGTCGGACACAACGGAAGCAACCTAGCAAGCACATGAGCAAGAGAAAGGGGCAGAACCTTGGCCTGGGAATGTCTGAGAAACCCCAGCAGGAAGTGAGTGGCCGTGGTGCCATGTGTTGGCCAAGATGTATCACACCTGGTCACATCCGCTCTCCAGGCCTCCCACCTGGCAGTTCATCAGAACCACCTGCAAGGCTGTGACCAGCCCCACCCAGGGCCGTGGCTCAGAGCACTATAGGTCATGTTCTGCATGACAAGGGCCTATTGTGGGGGCTGAAGGGCAGTCCCTGCCCCCCAGTCCTTGATCCCTGAGCCCCCAGGTTCTTCACCTAAAGGCTTTGTCCACTTGACAAGCAGGGCTGCATCTGCATTTTCTACTTTGTACAAAAGTGGCAGGGGCCATGCCCATCCCCAGGAGATTCTGCTTTGTGGATTGAGGAATCCTCATTTTAGAAATCTCTGCAGGTGAGGAAAGACCTTATCTCTGAAGGTAAGTGGCTCTGGGAACCTAATTCTGGAAAATCACTAGGCTTCACAGCCCCCTATGGGCAGGGGCCTCTCAGCTCCAGGCACCACAAGTGCCAGCTGAAGATTAGTACCCTTTGCTGATTCGGAGCCCCGACTAGGCACTGCCCCCAGGGGCCTCTGCCTCTCCCAGGTGATGTAAATGGTTTGAGACAGATTCAGGTGAGCCATCTGCAGACTGGCCTCCCACCTGGACTCATGCCTGCACAAAAGCCAAGATCCCGACACACTTGACTTTTCCCACATCTGGGGTTCCTGGTTGCAGAGTGAAGCCAGTCCCAACAATTGTAGAGCTGTGACCTTAGAGGTATGTGAGGGGTAAAGGGTTGCTGTGAGCTTCCTAGGGTTAAACATGGCAAGAGGTGACCAAAGGACTGGATGGTGACTCTGAACAACCGTGCTCTTTTTTTGAAGTACCCTGTACAGGAATTACTCTAACCAGAAATCCCCAGGACTGGAGCCTGGCACTTCTCAGAGTCCCACGTGTGCAGTTGGGTGGCACCTCGAGACCTCTCACTTTCAACTTTCACTTTCCCCCACTTTCACTTTTCAATTTTTTTTACCTTTAAAGGAGGCACGTATGTCAGAGCCCTGCAGTTGTGGAGTCAGCACCTAAGAGCGCGTGCCTCCTTAAATTTCTTGCCCTCAGCTTCTTAGTCTCAAGGAGTCTTTAGTCCACTGAGTCTTAGTCCCAACCCAGGGTTGTAGTATCCTCCGAATTAGCTAGTGCTTCTGACAAACTGTGGGATGCCCAACCACGCTGTAGTAGGATTTAGGACTCTTAGAAGCTCGCTTCCCAGAAAAAGGATGAACCTCCTCTCACTTGAAGATCAGAAATTGAGGTCTTTTCTGTGCAATCAGGGACTTTCCAGGTGGTTCAGTGGTAAAGAATCCATCTGCCAGTGCAGGAGACGGAGACCCAGGTTCAATCCCTGGGTCAGGAAGAGCCTCTGGAGGAGAAATTGGTAATTGCTCTAGTATTCTGGCTTGGACAGAGGAGCCTGGTGGGCTACAGTCCATGGGGTTGCAAAGAGTTGGACCTGATTAGAATGACTGAGCACGTAGGCCTGTGCAATCAGTGATCCATTTCCAGTAAATGCAGATGTGGAAGGAAATGGATGACAGCGACTGAGGGTGCAGGCTCTGGACGTGATCTGCCTCTGGAGGGCTGTGCCCTGCCTGGGGCTCTGAATGTCTAACTAGCTCTCAGATGATGAGATTGTGGTTGGTCAGGGACCAGAAGTGTCAGTTGCTCAGCTACTCTCTAGGGGAGACCAGCAATGTAAGTTGCAGGGCCCAATAAAAAATGAAAAGGTAGCCTCCTGGTTCAAAGATTAAGAACTTCAAGACATTGACAGCAGAGTACTATAACAATTGCCAGGCCTTTTGCCACTTACCTGAGCCTCACAGGGTTGTTGGGAGGATTAAGAGTCAGCCATGGAAAGCACTTTGAAAGCACCTGTGCCTGGTAAATCCTTGATAGTGTTCGTGATCATTATTGCCCAGTCCCCAGAGCCTTGACTATCAGATCACGTGTTGGTATGCAGACCAACCTTCAGTTTACAGGAGAGGAAATGAAGCCCCACGGCTGGCGTTTGAAGAATAAACATTGGGTGGATGGATGATAGGCCTCCAGACATCAGGCTACGGCTTTCCCTTCGGGTTGGCATTCTCGGTGGGGGGAGAATGAGATAACAGCACACAAGTAACCCTGCATGTCTCAGAGATGCTGGGGAAAGCTGGCCCTATGTGAATACAATGCTCACCATTGTATCGCTCACCTGTTGGACTTCTGGCCCAACAGGTAAGTTCTGAGCCCACTGGAAGGAGCATGGAGTTATGCAGAAACAGCAGAGATACTGTCAAACATGGGCCCTGAAACAGGTCCAGGCTGCTGTGCTATGGGCATGCATGACCTGCTTTTCATAGTTTCTCTGTCTCCTCTCTCATTGCCAGTTGCCACTTCTAAAGCTGCCCATCTCCGCTGGCTACTCTACAAACTGCTTACAATCTGACTAGACTCGGACAGCTAACCTGGGTTATTAGATGGTGCTTTAACAAAAGGTAGGTGGTGTCTGAAAGCGTCAGCGCTGTGGTCATGTGCTATCAGTTTCTCCGGGCTTTTCCTTCCCCCTGATTTCTGACGGTGTGCTTTGTTTTCCAGGTGAGTGAGGTTGCCAGATACTGAATTCTAGATGAATGTGTTATCACTGTAGCAATAAGGAAACTGATAGCAGGTTTTTAAAAATTACTGCCATCGTTACTGTTTTGGTTGTCACTATTAGGATTTTAAAAACTGACAGTAAGTTCCTGAGGTCATTCTGAGAACCAGAGCAGCTCTTCCTTTCTATTCTAAGTCAGAGTAACCCGTGCTAAGATGGCAGTTGTACTTCTAGGGCCACCCGCAGAGAACTTATGTTGAGGACAGCCAGGGTGCTGAGATGCCCAGACCTCAGCTTTGTGTACACCCCAAACCAGGGCACAGATCGTGGCCACCTCCTCCCTCCCTCCCTCCCTCCCTCCTGTCTCCCTCTGGCAC
>SJXQ01001781.1:71852-98215 GCA_006408695.1 Aepyceros melampus | reverse complement strand
TGGGCTTAGGACAGGAGAAGTGGGTGAGGCTGGGGGCAACCGAGTCAGGCAGCCCTGAAGACAGAGCAAGGCAGTTGTTTTCTCCCAGAATGGACCTCCCCACCACCCTCTCCAGCATGACCCCACTGGTCTCAGGGACCCCTCTTCCACAGCCCCCCAGCTACCCCCAGACACTGTGGCTCAGCCCTGTGCCTCACCGCAGCTTACTAGTGACAATAATAGTAATAGCTGCCTTATTTGGAGTTCCGTGCGAAGTGGTCCATTAATCCTAACAGCCCTATGCGGTAGGTGCTGTTTTTCTTTGCATTTACAGGTAAAGAAACAGAATAACTTGCCAAGGTTGCCCAGGTCCTGGTCCAGGAGTGGAGTGAGAAGTAAAATAAACAGACCTCCTGTTCACAGGTGGCTCTTTTCTCTAAGCCAGCATTAGCCAATAAAACCATCTTTGCTGATGGAAATGCTTTATATCTGCTCTGTCCGATACCACTAATGGTTATGGAGCACTTAAACTGCGGCTTAGTGTGAGGAACTGAAGTTTACATTTTATTTTAATTACAATTCATGTAGCCACAGGTGACCAGTGGCCGGTAAATTGGACCACATAGATCTTGACCTTCACGAATCATCTTGTTTTCCAAATTAAAACTCAGGACCCAGGTTCCAATATATGGGAGTGGACATGTCAGGTGAAACATCTGACGTTTAGACTGGATGCTTGGCTCCCCTGGTGGCTCAGTGGTAAAGAATCCACCTGCCAGTGCTGGAGACATGGCCTTGATCCCCGGTTCAGGAAGATATCGCATGCCGCAGAGCGACTAAGCCCGTGTGCCACAAGTACGGAGCCTCTGCTCTAGAGCCCGTGTTCCACAGCAGGAGAAGCCACCGCAACGAGAAGCCTGCGCCCTTCAGCGAAGAGTAGCCCCCTCTGGCCGCAACTAGAGAAAAGCCCACACAGCAACAAAGTCCCAGCACAGCCAAAAAGAAATGAATAAAATGTTTCTAAAAGTTCTTAGAGACTAGATGCTAATTCCTGGACACCAGGTCTATGCTTGACCCCCTTGTTTTTCAGTCGCTAAGCTGTGCCCAGCTCTTTGCAGCTCCATGGACTGCAGCACACCAGGCTTCCCTGTCCTTCGCTATCTGCCCGAGTTTGCTGAAATTCATGTCCATTGAATCTGTGATGTTATCTAACCATTTTTTCTTCTGCCACCCCTTCTCCTTTTGCCTTCAATCTTTCCCAGCATCAGGATCTTTTTCAATGAGTCGGTTCTTCGCATCAGGCGGCCAAAGTATTGGAGCTTCAGCTTCAGAATCAGTCCTTCCAATGAATATTCAGTACTGATTTCCTTAGGATGGACTGATTTGATCTTGCAGTCCAAGGGCCTCTCAAGAGTCTTCTCCAGTACCACAGTTTGAAAGCACAGCCTTGTCGTAGCGAACGGGCTTGCATAATTCAGTAAAGCTATAAGCCATACCAGGCAGGGCCACCCAAGATGGATGGGTCATGGTGAAGAGTTCTGACAAAACGTGGTCCACTGGGGAGGAAACGGGAACCCGCTCCAGTAGTTTTGCCTCGAGAACCCTATGAACAGTATAAAAAGGCTTGAGCCCCAGCTTAGGCTTAAAATTCTCCTCTTTGGGACTTTCCTGGTGGCCTCATGTTAAGTCTCTGTGCTCCCACTGCAGGGGGTCCAGGTTCCAGCCCTGGTCAGGGAACGAGGATCCTGCATGTCATACAGCCAAAAAATAAAAAGTAAAAATCTCCTCTTTCTCCTGCTTTCATGTATTTTTACTTCAAATCCTCACAGAAACTCTGTAAAGAAAATAATGTTACTCACTTTTCGCTGATGAGGCAACTGAGGCTCTGAAAGCTTAGTCATGGCCAGGTCATGCCCCCAGAGCTGTCTAGTTCCGAAGCCTGGCTCCGCCCACTGGGCCCCACACTGCTGCTCCTTAGGCCTTTTGAAGTCAGTTCATCAGGACTCAAACCAGTCCATCCTAAGGAAATCAATCCTGAATACTCATTGAAAGGACTGATGCTGAAGCTCCAATACTTTGGACACCTGATGCAAAGAACTGAGTCTTTAGAAAAGATCCTGATCCTGGGAAAGATTGAAGGCGGGAGGAGAAGGGGACGACAGAGGAGGAGATGGTTGCATGGCATCACTGACTAGACGTGAGTTTGAGCGAGCTCTGGGAGATGGTGAAGGACAGGGAAGCCTGGGTGCTGTAGTCCATGGGGTCCCCAAGAGTTGGATACGACTGAGCAACTGAACAATAACAACACCAAGGGTGGCCCAGCCCTCCCACAAAGCCTGGGGGCACAGCTGCTGTGAGAAACCCAGGTAAGGAAATCTCTGAGTTCAGCGACGAGAAGTTACTAGTATATCTAGGAGAGGAAGGGAGCAGCTGGCCCACCCACAGAGCCCAACCTGCATCGCTTCCCCCGCCCCTGTACCCCCCTGCACCCACAACTGCATCTCCCGCGCAGCGCCCAGGGTGTCTCGTGGAAGCGGCCAGGAGAGGGCATGTGGGAGGTGCCATGTCCGGGGCCTGCCTCCTGCCTAAAATCCTTTCCATGCTGTCTGAATTCTAGCAGTGACAGGTTGGTTTTCTCTCAAAATCTCATTCACTTGCTTTCTTTCTTTTCAAGAAAAAATTCTTTGATAGATTGGTTTATGGGGAGGCAAAAGGGGGCTTTGATAGGGAGAAGGGTCATTTGAAGAGTAGGGTTAGAGAGAAAGGCAGGTCTGGGTGGAGTTCCAGAATGGGCAAACGTTAGTTAAAAAGCCTGAAGACACAGCATTCCAGGGCAGGGGTCGGGGGTGGGGGGTGAGGGCGTTCAAGGGTGAGGGGCGCTGGCATGGGCAAGTGGAATGAGCAAAGAAGCAAGAGGGAAGACGGAGAATGCTGGCAGGCAGATCTGAGGAGGCACTGAAGGCGACCCCACTTAAGCTCCAGTCTGCATCTCTCAGGCCTCTCCAGCCAGCCTGGCTCCCTCCTGCCCCAGGGCCTTTGCAGTTCCGGCTCCCAGTACCCCCAGGCTCACTAGCTTCTGGCTGGTTCACCCCTCCTCTTCCTTCTTCAGCTCCCAGCTTATAGGTCACTTTCTCAGGTCTGCTAAAGCTCCAGACTTTGCACTGTATGCAGTGTAGGTTCTCACAGCATCTCCATGTGCTTAGCTCAGCTTCTAATTGTTTACTTGTTAGGATTACTCTTTGGTTAATGTCTTACTCCCTCATTGGATTCTCCGCCTCACGAGAGCTGGGCCTGTGTGGGGTTTATACTCTTGGTTTTAGCCTCACTGTGATGCCTGTAACATAGGTGCCACTGCATAAATAGTGGCTGAAAAAGTTAAACAATACTGATGAAGTTAGTCACCATCTACACAAATTTTCTGCCCCTTTTCACAAAGAACTTGGGTTTGCCCAGACTGGTCACTAGAAATGTGATTTATCCATTCCCAAATGCCACCTTAACTTTCTTCTCTCATTTGCAGAAAAAAAAATGTATAGGTTATAATACTTTGGGTTGCAAGTAACCAAGTCAACGAATGTTAGCTTAAACCCTAGGGAGATGTTTTTATTACTTAACAACAAATCTTAGGATAGATGGTTTCAGAGTTGATTCAATGGCTTAATGCTGCCACGGAAAGCCAGGCTATTCCCATTTTTTCTGCCCTGTCATCATCAGTGTATTTGCAGCAACAAACATCACAGTCTCTCAAAACAGTGTCCCAAACTGGATGGAAAGGGGCAAAAAGGGGTTGGGAAGGTATTTGTTTCCAGGATTGAATTTACAAAATTAAGCAGCTGTCTATATAAATCTCTAGGATAGTACTTACAGCATGGCAATGTAGTTCTTTCCTGACCCATGACCACCCCTTCTGTTTCCTCTCCAACCTGCTTCTTCGAAACAGAGACTGTACTATAGGAATTTCCTCTACCAGCCCCTAGCACAGTCCGGGCACTCTGGGTGCTCATAGAATGGGGAGCCCTTAAGGGGGCCAAGAGTGAGGGGTGGGGAGGGGCCACAGAGCAGGGAAGGGCTGTGCCCATTGCCAGACTGGGGAACCCAGAGGGAAAGTGGGGTAGCACAGGAAAGAGGAAGTGGTCAGTCTAAGAAAAGGCTGGAGAGAGTTGTGGCAAATACTGGCACAGTCGGAGGGCTCTGCAAAAAAGGGAAGAGTGTGGATACTAAAGTTTGTGCCAACGCAGCTTTGCTCATGTCCCAGCAGCTTCCTCCATCTCAGCATGTGTTGTTCCCTCCCAGGGAGCGAGTATGAGGCCGTCAGTCTACTCAGAAGCACCAAGTGCAAGGGAGCCCTGGGAGGCTGTTTCTGATGGCTCCTGCAATAGCTGGAGCAATTCCAGGATTCCCCTCTTCTCAGCTATTATGCTCCAGTGGAATTGAATCTCAGCACCAGGCAGGGGAGACAAGCTGATGTATTTGGGGTAATTAAGAGAGAAGGCAGTAGAGACAACCTCCCAGCCCCATCTTCCTCCCCATGTCCTTTCTCAGCATCCGGCACCCTCCTCAGTCTTGGGTCCCAAGCTGCTGAAGGGCATGGGGGGCAAAGCTGACAGGGTCAGGCCGGCTCTCAGGGCATCATCAGATCAGGAAGGCCGTGTCCACTGTTGTGACCCCGTCGTGTGCTTGGGAGTTGGCCCCCTGTGGTCCTAGCCCAGCTCCCCTCCATTACATCCTCCCCTCCCATTGCCTTAATTCTTCCCAAGTCCCACTTTGGGAGGAGAGACATCATCCCAACTGGCTCAACTGCTTTGCCTTGCCTGGGGAGACAAAGTTTCATATTCAAGTGAAACCATTTTAATGGCTGGCTTATGCTGCCCCAAACAAGACGTCTCTAAGTGGTTTCTCAAAATAACACATCTCAAACCAAAATACACTCCACATCGAACACCTAGAATATTCAGTAGGACTCTCAGATCACCTTTTCCTGTGGAAAGACCATCAGAGCAGTGGCCTCTAGGACATTCTTCACACGAGGGAGAAAACTGTTGGGTCTGAGAGCATCTCGGCCGAGCTCCTGAGGAGGGAAGAGGATTGAAGTTCACCCTTGGGGTTTTCAATGGTCTCGGCAGAGTTAGGAACCAAAGATGGGGGCCATGGCTGTGAGACCTTTGAAAGTACGGGAGGGGGCTTCTCTGGTGGTCCAGTGGTAAAGAGTCACCTTGTAATGCAAGGGACACGGGTTTAGTCCCTGGTCTGGGAAGATCCTACGAGCCGAGGGGCAGCTGAGCCCGAGTGCCACAATTACTGAAGCCCATGCACCCTAGAGCTGGTGATCTGCAACAAGAGAAGCCGCCGCAATGAGAAGCCCATGCGTTGCAACTAGAGAGTGGCCCCTGCACGCTGCAACTAGGGGAAAGCCCTCTTGTATCAACAAAGACCCAGCACAACCAAAAAAAAAAAAAAACTCTGATGTGTAAAAAAAAAAAAAAAGTATGGGCTCCCATGTAACTAGCTTTGTCGGAGGTTTCATTATCTGCTGCCCTCTTCACTATGAGGGTAATCAGCCCCTCAAATGGCCAAGTGGGATTACCTTCAGCAGCAGCAGAGAAAGGGCAGGCTGGGTGCTGGTTTGGGTGGGGGAGTCCAGAGTAAAGAGGACCTGAAAGTCTGCAGACTCTCGAGGTTCAATCTTGGAAGCAAAGACAACTGCGAGCAATTCTAGAATTCTAGGCCTGAGGTGTGTCTAGGGGGGCCAGGACCACCGTGAGAAGAGGGGAGAGGGCGGGCAAGCTGAGCGGAGAGGCCATCATTTTCCAGCTGCGCTCTCCAGTCCTCTGGCTGTAGCAAGGACACAAGGCCCTGGAGCAGTCGGAACTCTCCACGCTTCTCTGGGCGCCAGGAGCCTTTTTCACTCGGAAGGAGAAACTAAATGAGTCAAGGGAATCGGAAAGATGGAGTATGGGCGGTAATGCATGATACAGGATGCTCGGGGCTGGTGCACTGGGATGACCCAGAAAGACGGTATGGGGAGGGAGGTGGGAGGAGGGTTCAGGATGAGAAACACGTGTACACCGTGGTGGATTCATGTCGATGTATGGCAAAACCAATACAATATTGTAAATTAATTAGCCTTCAATTAAAATAAATAAATTTATATTTTAAAAATGGCTGAAAACAATGGGCGGTAGGGGGCGTACTCAAGCAGAAAGCCTGCACTCTGATGTTTGTGATAGTGCCTTGTAACTGGAATGCACTACCCAAACGCTATTATAAAATCGCGTTTTCTATTATGAGAAGAGCTTCTGCCTCGTGGCCGCTAGGGGGCAGCCGAGTCCCACGCGCTTGAGACGGTTTCCGTGTGGAAGGCCCACCTTGGTGTGCCAAGACGAGGACAAGAGGGGCAGCCCTGCGGAGACGCCGCCAACCAGGACGTAGGGGCTTTTTTGTTGGAGGCTTGCTTCCTTGCTCTCTGCAATCCCCACGCACGCCCCGAACTCACTCAGAACTTCCTGTCTGTCCCCCTCCCGGCCCCACTCAGAGGCTGTCCCCCACAGAATGCCTGCTAGGACTGGCCCGCCCCATCCAATTTCAGTTCTTATTTTCTCGGGTTCTACTAAAACACTGGCTCATCTGAGAAACTCATTTGTGCTGAATGGCACATGACTAAATGTACTGTTTAGCCCATCAGGGGGTATCCAAGCTGAGAGTGCTGTGCTGGGCTGGGCTTAGTTGCTCAATCGTGTCCGACTCTTTGTGACCCCATGAACTCGAGCCCTCCAGGTTCCTCTGTCCATGGGGATTCTCCAGGGAAGGATACTGGAGTGGGTTGCCAAGCCCTCCTCCAGGGATCTTCCCAATCCAAGGATGGAACCCAGGTCTCCCCATTGCAGGTGGATTCTTTACTGTCTGAGCCACCAAGGAAGTCCAAGAATACTGGAATGGGTAGCCTATCCCTTCTCCAGGGAAACTTCCCCACCCAGGAATCCAACCCGGGTCTCCTGCATTGCAGACCTATCCTTTACTAGCTGAGCCACCAGGGAAGCCCAAGCAGAGGGTATTTGATCCCTAATAATGATGAGGTAAACTATTTCCTCAGCCCCTGCATGGACGGGTTATCAGTCAATTCAGTTACTCAACCATGTCCGACTCTGTGACCCCATGGAGTGTATGTAGCACACCAGGCCTCCCTGTCCATTGCCAGCTCCTGGAGTTTACTCAAACTTGTGTCCATTGAATTGGTGATGCCATCCAACCATCTCATCCTCTGCCATCCCCTTTTCCTCCTGCCTTCAATCTTTCCCAGCATCAGGGTTGCAGTAAGCTGTAACACTAGATTTTTCTGATATCTTCTGCCACTGTTATGGTGCCATCCAAAAAGCCTCTTGCACACATTTCTGAAACTCTCCAAAAGGCATCTTATAGGAGCTCCACCTACGACCCAGACCACTCATTATGGGGAAGCTTCTGACTGTTTCTATTGTAACGTTAGCGGGACCACTTGCCTTCCCCCATATAAAGGTGTCCTCAGTGTACCAAACCCAAAGCAATAACATGAAAATATCCTGACTGGCATTTTCCTAAGGACTTATATACACTTAGTTTTCACAACAACTGGGAGGAACTATTGTTGTTATCCCTGCTACACAAGTGAGGAATGTGAAGCCCAGAGAGGTTAAGTACTTTGACCAAGGTCACACAGCTGATGAGTGGGAGAGCCAAGATTGTTGTGAAGACTAAATGCGCGTAAGTCATTAGGAAAGTGCCAGGCAGTCTAGCTCTTCAGCCAGATTTGTAACCGATACACACAATGTCTCTTTAGAGAGCTCAAGAAACTGCATTTTCAGCCTGGAGTCTCTTCACAATCTTTCTTACTAGGACACAGTCGGGCAGACCTTTACTCTATTCAACAATGCCCCTTCCTTCAGACCTCAGAATCTGTTTTTCAGATAGACTTTAGGGCTGGGCCTTCCTTCCTTTAATGTTGGATATCTACCAGGCTGCTCCCTTGTGGCTCGGTGGTAAAGAATCCACCTGCTAATGAAGAGATGCGAGTTCAGTACCTGGGTCAGGAAGATCCCCCAGAGAAGGAAATGGCAACCCACACAAGCATCCTTGCCGGAAAATTCCATGGACAGAGGAGCCTGGCAGGCTACAGTCCATGGTGTCGCAAAGAGTCGGACACGACTGAGCGACTAAACAGCGACAACCAGGTTGCTCCTACAGGCAAGCTCCCTGCAGCTTTCCTGAGAGTGTTGAGTTCCTTTCCAGCCACTGCCCTGGGATCCAGGCCAGGAGACAGATAGGCTTTGGTTTGAAGAAGCCTGATAGACTTTGGGCAGCCTCTCTCATCTCTGCCTGTAGGCAGCCACCTCATCTGATCATCCTAAAGTTGGTCCGTGTGGCAGGGGGTATTACCCCACAAGGTCAAAGGGATAAAAGAATCATGGAGTAGGAAGGCTCAAGGCCCCTCCTCTTGTTTTATAGAAAATAAACCTCATAGAGGTGAAATGATTTGCCCAAGCTCGCCAAGCTGAAGCTGAAGCCATCACTAGAAACTACATCATTTCATTAATAACAGCAATAACAACATCTAATGTTTATTAAATGCTTACGACATGTTAGGTACCAACAGCCCTTTATAGGCATGACCTCATTTCACTCTTTTGACATCCCTATGCTGTGCCGTGCTGTGTGACACGCTCAGTTGTGTCCGACTCTTTTCGACCCCATGGACTGCAGTCTGCCGGCTCCTCTATCCATGGAGATTTTCCAGGCAAGAATACTGGAGTTGGGTTGCCATGCCCTGCTCCAGGGGATCTTCACATCCCAGGGATCAAACCCAGATCTCCCGCATTGTAGGCAGATACTTTCCCAGCTGAACCACCAGCGAAGCCTAGCATCCCTGTACCCTGGCTCTACTTGATCTTCATTTTACAAATGTAGAACCTGAGATTACAAGAGATTAAGTCATTTGCTCAAGCTTGCATGGCTTGTCAGCTGTGGAGCTGGCATTGAACCCAGATTTGTCTTTGACTCCAGAGTTGTTGCTCTGAACTGTTCCAGTGTATAAGGGAACCACAGGCATCGTTGTTACACTCCTGAAGGCGGAGGGCCAGCCTGGCTGTGTCTCGGTTAGAGCGAGGCGCGTGGCCACAGTCATACGTCCAGTCCCCTCTTCTGCTTGACAAACCCCATGCCCTGCGTGACAAAGACCGAGGGCCGCCTGGGACAGAACCCGAGTCCTGCAGACGACCTGAGTTCGCTTACGTACCATCGGGGCTTGGGGAAGATAGATTATGGGGAATAATATCAGGGCACTGCAAAATGGGGAAGGATCCAACTCAAAACCAAGGCCCAAGTGGCTGGTTCTGGAGAAACCCTGTCCTGGCCCCGCACTGGTGCTGGACTGAAATGTCAGTGCTCCGAACGAAGGAGAGGGCTGCTGGGTAGAGCTGAGGGAGCCACCCCGCTGGGGGTTCAGGAGACTTTTCTCTAACTTTACACCCTCAAAGAAGGATGAAGAGCAGGCCTTTATTGGCAAGAAGGTGACCCAAGTGGAGTGTCATATTGACGAGCAGCTGATGCTGATGGTGTCAAGGGGATAGAGCTTTGGAGGAAGCCAGTGGTGACAACTGGAGGGGTTGAGTCTTGGCATCGAGGGGGTTGGTACAAGTATCAGGCACGGCCCCGGGACTTAAGACCCAGATGAGCACTCAGGACCTTGGAGAACTTGCTCATCACCTGGCAGAGAGCTTCATTAAGTAGAGGCAAGTCTCCTCTGCTCATTCCAACCACTTGGGGACTCTGATTAACTCACTTAAAAAAAAGTTATTGTATAGTCGATTTACAATGTTGTGTTAATTTCTGCTGTACAGCAAAGTGACTCAGTTATACATGTATATACATATATTCTTCTTCATATTGCTTTCCATGATGGTTTATCACAGGATTTTGAACTATAGTTCCCTGTGTAATACAGTAGTACCTTGTTGTTTATCCATCTTATATATAATAATTTGCACCTGCTAATCCCAAACTCCCAGGCCTTTCCTCTTCTCCCTTTCCCACTTGGCAACTGCAAGACCTTTTCATACTGTTCATGGGGTTCTCAAGGCAAGAATACTGAAGTGGCTTGCCATTCCCTTCTCCAGTGGACCACATTCTGTCAGACCTCTCCACCATGACCTGCCCATCTTGGGTTGCCCCACAGGCATGGCTTGGTTTCATTGAGTTAGACAAGGNGGAAAACGAGTTTTAAGTCAAGTAAGACTGACTCCTTTCACTGAATCTTTACAACTGGTTCAGACTGGAGGATTTGCTCCTCTGAATGCAGTGTCCCTCAGAGGATTTAGCATTTATTAGCACTACCAGGTTCCAGGCAAGGAATTCCTAAAGCAGTTCTCCTGGTGTCCATTGTACAATTATCTTCATCTTACAGACGGTCTATTGAGTCTGGGAATGGCTAAGTAGTGTGCCCACTTTCCCAAAGCCAGGAAGTCGCAGGAGGTTTTGAAAATAAACTGGAAATGTAAATGGGAAATATAAAATATAACATATCATTAGGACATTGCATGGAAATAATCTAGGTTGTATCTATCTGTCTATATGTTGTTGTTCAGCCATTAAGTCACGTCTGACACTCTATGACCCCAAGGACTGTAGCACACCAGGCTTCTATGGCCTTCACTAACTTTTGGATTTTGCTCTAACTCATGTCCACTGAGTTGGTGATGCTATCCATCCATCTCATCCTCTGTTGCCCCTCTTCACCTCCTGCCCTCAGTCTTTCCTGGCTTCAGGTCTTTTTTATGAGTTGGCTTTTCGCATCATGTAGCCAAAGTATTGGAGCTTCAGCAGGAGTCCCTCCAAAGAATATTCAGGGTTGATTTCCTTTAGGATTGACTGGTTTGATCTCCTTGCCATCCAAGGGACTCTCAAGCATCTTCTCCAGCACCACAATTCAAATGCATCGATTCTTCTGCACTCAGCCAAGAAATAACATGAATCCTCACAAATCTATTAACCTGAGAACACCATCATTACCATTAAATTTTCCAGTGTATCCTTATAGTCCTGCCTCGCTCTCCTTAGATACTGAAAAAGTATTGGAGCTTCAGCAGGAGTCCCTCCAAAGAATATTCAGGGTTGATTTCCTTTAGGATTGACTGGTTTGATC
The DNA here is from genome assembly GCA_006408695.1 of Aepyceros melampus. Taxonomy (NCBI): domain Eukaryota; kingdom Metazoa; phylum Chordata; class Mammalia; order Artiodactyla; family Bovidae; genus Aepyceros; species Aepyceros melampus. The sequence continues at coordinate 87,066 of SJXQ01001781.1, read as the reverse complement.
TCCTTGCCATCCAAGGGACTCTCAAGCATCTTCTCCAGCACCACAATTCAAATGCATCGATTCTTCTGCACTCAGCCAAGAAATAACATGAATCCTCACAAATCTATTAACCTGAGAACACCATCATTACCATTAAATTTTCCAGTGTATCCTTATAGTCCTGCCTCGCTCTCCTTAGATACTGACTTTTTTCTTTCTTTTGTTTGGACGCACTGCCTGACCAGAGATTGAACCTGCACCCTCCGCAGTGAAAGCACAAAAACCTAACCACTGGACTGCCAAGGAATTCCTGATCCTGACTTTTAGAACATTATCAATGATGCTTTATCCCAGAAGTATGTGTCATTAGTTTTGCTTAATTTTTAAGTTTATAAAAATGGTAAAATATTTTACATTTCCTCTGTAGTTTGCTTTACTCAACTCATAATTGCTTGTGACTTCCATTCATGTTCCTGTGTGCACTTTCAGTTCTTTCCCCCCCTAATGTATAGGACTCTATTATATGACTATACTAGAATGGTCTCATTCCCTTCTCCTGGTAATTGGCACTTTGCTTGTTTCTAGCTTTCCACTATTATATGCAGTGCTGCTGTAAATCCAAGTACCTGCCTCTTGATGCATAGGTTTGAGAGTTTGTCTTGAGAACATACCTGGAAGTGAGTGGCTGCATTATAGGGGATGCAGATGTTCAACTTTTGCATGATAATCTAATATTCTTCCCCAAAGTGTTTTGATAAACTTATAGTCCCACCAGAGTGTGTGAGAGTTGCCATTGGTGCAAATTTTGCTATCATTTGAATTTTCCAGAACTTTACATTTTGGCCAAAGTAGTGAGTGTAAAAAAAGTGGTATGTCACTGTGATTACTAGGAGTTCGTCAAATTTGTTTTCAGATTCAATGTCCTCAAGCTGAGTTACTGAATGGGGCAAACGGATAGTATTCCAGATGGATGAATTGCTTTAAAAAGTTTCTTTGTCCATATGGGCCACTATAACAAAATACCATAGACCAGGCAATTTATAAACAAATGAAAAAATCTCTTTCTCACAATTCTGGATGCTGAAGTCCAAAATTGGAGTGCCAGCCTGATTATGTGAGTGCCCTCTTCCAGGTCACAGACTTCTCCTTGTATCCTCACAGGATGGAATGGACTAGGGCTCCCAGGGGCTTTCTTCTTATAAGGGCACTAATCCCATTCATGAGAGTTCCACCCACATGACCTGATCATCTCCTAAAGGTCCCATCTTTCATCATATTGGATATTAGGATTTCAACATATGGATTTTGAGGGAACACAAACAGTCAGATCATAGCAGAAAGAGTTCTGAGTCAGGTCAGAAGTTAGTACATTTAAAGAAGAGAAAAAAGTCGCCACAGGTGGAATGCAATGAGTTCACTGCTGCCCAATTAGCTAACCTTTCAGTACTTCATATGTTACCTGACTTGACCTGTGAAATCTGCCAGATCCCACCTGCCAGTGCTGATCTCTGATCAACTCTCAATGTTTGCATCATATAATATGGTGAAGTTGTGTTTTAAGTTTAACCAAGTTGATTCACACTGGGTCTTATGCTTCTTATCTTTTATCAGATAAGTTTAACGTTTGGATGAACTTCCAGAAGATTATTTCAAAATATCTTTCTTATCATCCCTTCACTGGTTTCTTGTCAATTCCTCTTTGATTATCAAACTTTAAAATTGATTTTTGAAGCACATGTGGACTCTCATATGGAGTCCTGAAAGATGGGTGAGAATGATTTTGCAGGAATTTGTTTTAGAGGTTTCTTTGGCTACAAAGGGTATAGACCTGCTAACTCAGTATCTGCGAATTATGGTTATGTTTATTCTTTGGAAAATGTAACTGCTGGTTGACTGAGTATGATTCTACACGAGATTTTTGCCCCTCCCACCGCCTTCTTGGGCTTTTCCTTCACCCTTGGATGTGGTGTATTGTTTTTTGTTGTGACCCAACATTCTCCTATCTATGGTTGTTCAGCAATGAGTTGCAGTTTTGGAGTTCTCACAGGAGATGAGTGCTCATCCTTCTACTCAGCCATCTTATTTTCTTTTGTATAGTTCTTCTGTGTATTCTCACCACCTCTTCTTAATGTCCCCTGCTTAAGTTAGGTCCATACCATTTCTGTCTTTCATTGTGCTCATCTGTGCATGAAATGTTCAATTGGTATCACTAATTTTCTTGAAGAGATCTCTGGTATTTCCCATTCTATTATTTTCCTCTATTTCTTTGCATTGATCACTTAAGAAGGCTTTCTTATCTCTCCTTGGTATTCTTTGGAACTCTGCACTCAGATGGTATATCTTTCCTTTCCTTCTTTGCTTTTCTGATTCTGATGATTGCTCTTAATGAACCACATCAAGTGGTATTTGTGCCCTTGTACAATCCCCGCCACATGAGCTTCTGGCTGGCATGAACCAATAGGATGCTATGTAAGGGATACTGTGTCAGTTCCAGACCCAGTCTTTGTTTGTTTTTTTAATATTCAACCTTTATTTTTCCCCAACTATATTGCTATGTTATTGATATATAACACTTTGTAAGTTTAAGGTGTACAATGTGATGGTTTAATATATGCATATATTGTGAAATGATTACCACGAAATAAGGCTAGTTAACACAGCTATCACCTCCCATAGCTACCTTTCTTGTGTGTGGTGAGGACTTTCCAGATTTAATCTTTAGCAAGTTTCAAGTATTGTATGCAGTATTGTTAACTATAGTCATCCTGCTACACATTAGATAGGCAGGAAATCGTTCATCTTATAACTGGAAGTTTGTACCCTTTGACCACCTTTACTCATTTTGTCCTCTGGCCTCTCCAAAAACCACGAATCTACCCTCTGTTTCTGTGAGTTTGGGTTTTTCTTTTCTTTCAGATTTCACATATAAATGAGGTCATAGAATATTTGTCTTTCTCCGTGTGACTTCATTAAGCATAATGTCTTCCAAGTTCATTCATATTATCACTGCTACTGCTGCTAAGTCACTTCAGTCGTGTCCGACTCTGTGTGACCCCATAGACGGCAGCCCACCACACTCCACCGTCCCTGGGATTCTCCAGGAAAGAACACTGGAGTGGGTTGCCATTTCCTTCTCCAGTGCATGAAAGTGAAAAGTGAAAGTGAAGTCGTTCAGTCATGTCCGACTCTTAGCGCAGGATTTCCTTTTTATTGCTTAATGACATTCCACTTTGTGTGTATATGCACACATGCATACACTCACACACATACATGCACAATACAGTTTCTTTACCATTCATCTGTCAATGGACACTTAAATTGTTTCCATGTCTTGGCTATTGTGAATATCGTTGCAGTGAAAATGGAGGTACAGGGGTACTCTTTCTACCCCCTTCTGATGCCTATGTCAGAAGCTTTCTTTATCTCCTTTATACTTTAATAAAACTTTATTACACAAGCTCTGAGCGATCAAGCCTCGTCTCTGGCCCCAGATTGAATTCTTCTCCTCCAGAGGCCAAGAATCCTGGCGTCGTAATTCAACAACGACCTTTCATCTTGGGGGCTCGTCCCGGATCCTTCAGGACAAGATGGGAGCTAACAATTTCAGCCTCACTCCTTTGAACTGTATCCTGAAAAACTGGGATAGATTCAATCCCCAGGGCTTAAAGAAGACACACCTGGTCTTCCTATGCGATACTGCATGGCCACAATGGGCCTGATAACCTATGTGAGCTTACTTCTGCTGACTCCAAATATCCTGGGCCTTCCATTCGATCCTCAAGACAATGCCTTCCTGTCCTGGGCTCACTCCTATGCTGCGTTCCACAATCGGTCTAACTGCTGGGTCTGCGGAGCACTCCCCTCTTCATCAGTGGAAGGCTTCCCATGGTGGACATCTCCACTTCAAAGAAAAGACTTCCTCCAAGTGTGTGAATACTTTCGACAGCAATCACATGCAATGCCTCTTCTTCATCTGATGACACCTACCAACCCTAAAACGGACGGTGCAACACTTTGTACTTTAACTATGGACATAATGTGACTTTTAATTTTGATTATACATTGTCTCGGTTCAATGACTATTTTGCTACACATAAGGCAAATAGATCTAGATCTAATGGTTTTTTACCTGACACCTTCCTGTCCTGGGCTCACTCCTATGCTGCGTTCCACAATCGGTCTAACTGCTGGGTCTGCGGAGCACTCCCCTCTTCATCAGTGGAAGGCTTCCCATGGTGGACATCTCCACTTCAAAGAAAAGACTTCCTCCAAGTGTGTGAATACTTTCGACAGCAATCACATGCAATGCCTCTTCTTCATCTGATGACACCTACCAACCCTAAAACGGACGGTGCAACACTTTGTACTTTAACTATGGACATAATGTGACTTTTAATTTTGATTATACATTGTCTCGGTTCAATGACTATTTTGCTACACATAAGGCAAATAGATCTAGATCTAATGGTTTTTTACCTGACGTTTATAAAATATGGGATGAAGTTATGTGGCTAACTCCTGAAAAAGGGCGTTTAATATCTACTGCTCCTATATGCTGGGAACAAACAGAGCCATCCCCAAAGGTTAGCCAACAAATTAATTACAATGATTGGAAACAACTGGGATTTTTGCCTCAGGAAAGATGCAAGGTAATCATTCCTGTGTTTTCCAACCCCAGTTCAGGTGCCATCCACTTCAAGGAAAAGACTTTCTCCAAGTGTGTGAATACTTTCGACAGCAATCACATGCGATGCCTCTTCTTCATCTGATGACATCTACCAACTCTAAAATGGACTGGTGCAACACTTTTTACTTTTACTATGGACATAATGTGACTTTTAATTTTGATTATACATTGTCTCGGTTCAATGAGTATTTTGCTACACATAAGGCAAATAGGTCTAGATCTAATGATTTTTTACCTGACGTTTATCAAATATGGGATGAGGTTATGTGGCTAACTCCTGGAAAAGGGCATTTAATATCTACTGCCCCTATATGCTGGGAACAAACAGAGCCATCCCCAAAGGTTAGCCAACAACTTAATTACAATGATTGGAAACAATTGGGATTTTTGCCTCAGGAAAGATGCAACGTAATCATTCCCGTGTTTTCCAACCCCAGTTCAGGTGCCCCCTTTGTGTGGCCAGGCACTAATTGGGACTGGATATCTCAGTCACGCTGGCTTGTTCCAAACGGGACTTATTGGATATGTGGCTCTTACCTATGGGCATGGCTTCCCCCTGGTTGGATAGGGAGATGCACCCTAAGTCTAGCCTTTACTCATGGCTTTATATTTTCAGAACTCCCAGAAAAGCCTGCTAATTTACCCCACCTTAAAACTCGGTCTGTATTTCACTGGTATGATTATTTGGCTGCAGTATTTGTTCCCTCTTTGAGAACTACAGATATTATACTACGAGCGGATGCTTTGACTAATTTTATTCAACAGGCATTACAAGATTCTCAAAAGGCTATTTCAGCTCTTAATGCTGAACAAGCACAAATTAGAAATGTAGTTTTACAAAACAGATTGACTTTAGATATTCTGACAACTGTGCAAGGAGGAACGTGTGCTATTATTCATACCCAATGCTGTACATATTTACCTGATATGAGCACAAATGTTACTTATTTTACTAAACACATGAACAAGATGATTGAGGCCATGGATACTCCTGAAGCCTCAATTGCCTCACTTTGGGAGATGTAACTAGTTCCCCGTGGTGGACAACTATCTTAACTACAATAATTCTGATTGTTTTGTTTTTGTTGTTTGCTCCCTGCATCTGTAACTGTATAACTGAATTTGTTTCTAACCGCATGAAAGCTTTCAAGTTACAAATGGTTGCTCAAACTCCTGCTACTGATGCAGCTGCCTCCAACTGTTATTTGGGGCCCCTGGATCAGATATCCTAAATATGAGGATTAGGAGAATATGTTGCCTCGTCAATTTAGTGACAATGACCCTTCTCAGCTAGGAAGCAGTTATGGAATGAAAATGATGCCCCCTTTCCCTAGGCAACATAATTCTCTTAAAAGAAAAGGGCAGAATGAGAGGGTAACAGGGAGAAAGGCCAGGGGTCTCCAAAGGGAGGAAACAGCCTGCAAGTGTCAAGGCGGCAGGAGGAAACAAACTAGCAATATTTTGTCTTTCTCTATACAAATTTAAAAGGTTTCTCTTAAAATTCTTTGTTGACATAATGACATCTGATTTCACCTGAAGTTAACCAATGCCTTTTTCTTATGGAAATGTTTGTCTTAAGCTATGCTAATGTACTATGCATCCACCCCAAACTCTGTCTTCAAGTTGGTTCCACCTTTTGGGCTCAGAACCTACTTGATAAACCAGTATGTTATACTCATATATTGTTCCTCTAATCTATGTAAATGAATGTTTGTCTTAAGCTATGCTAATGTACTATGCATCCACCCCAAACTCTGTCTTCAAGTTGGTTCCACCTTTTGGGCTCAGAACCTACTTGATAAACCAGTATGTTATACTCATATATTGTTCCTCTAATCTATGTAAATGCAAATTTTTGTATGGTGACCTGCCCTTCTTCAAGATTCAAGTTAATCATTTTATGGCCCAAGATGAACCAGTTGGAGCCTAGGTTATCCCAAAATACATCTTATGGGTGAAGGGCCTGGTGCCATTCTAAGTTAACAGATTGCTGGTGACTATACAACATCCAGCTGAAGGCTAGCAGGAGGGTAATCTTTCTACCCCCTTCTGATGTTTATGTCAGAAGCTTTCTCTATCTCCTTTAAACTTTAATAAAACTTTATTTACACAAAAGCTCTGAGCGATCAAGCCTCGTCTCTGGCCCCAGATTGAATTCTTCTGCTCTGGAGGCCAAGAATCCTGGTGTCGTAATTCAACAATGACCTTTCAAGTACAATCAGGAAAGACAGTAATGAATTTGCTATGGCTGACCTGGGTTTCTCAGGTGGGCACTATTGGTAAGGAACATATCTGCCAATGCAAGAGACATAAAAGACATGGGTTTCATCCTGATTTGGGAAGATGCCCTGGATGAGGGCACAGCAACCCATTCCCGTATTCTTGACTGGAGAATCCTATGGACAGAAGACTCTAGTGGGCTATATGCTCCAAAGGATCATACAGAGTGGTACACGACTGAACACCTTAGCACAACACACATGTCCTGAGTGTTAGCTAACTATTTCGTTGGGGGGAGGGGAAGGGTGTCATTTTTTATACCAACAACACAAATATTAAATGGGAGTTTGAGTCACAACTGTGTATGAAATATGTCTTGAACATTTAAAATTACCTAGACCTCCAGGTATTTTAGTAGAATCACTTTTGAAAGAAAAGTACTCCTTGATCTTGGCTTTTTTTAAAATCCCTCATCATGACATTCCAGTTTCCCATAATATGCCTTGAAAGTGAAAATCAAGCATACAGTGCTTATGATATTAAACAATGAGTTAATGGGACCTATGATGGCACCACAACCTATCAATATGTTGTATCCCCTTAAGGAAAAGTAGCTTCCACATTTTAGCCTGGAATAGTCACTGGAATATCTGTTTAGAAAGGAAACTATTTTTTTTTTTTTTAGATCTTTAGTTCATACATTAAGAAGGTTGAACAAACTCAACTTAGTACAAATCCTCAGAAAAACCAATAAAACTTGAATTAGAGAGGAAATTTTACTTTCCTAGTGCTTGACAAAATATATCTTAAGAAACAAGAAATGTGGTAACCACCTCCACATGTTAAAAAAAAAAATCAGCCAAAGAAGAAACCCTGAAACCCACCGCATATATTTCTGATTCAGATGAGCAAGTATTTAGCCCTGTATGTAAGAACATAAGGGTGTGCTCTGAAGACTCTAATGCCCTNTTTACTTTCCTAGTGCTTGACAAAATATATCTTAAGAAACAAGAAATGTGGTAACCACCTCCACATGTTAAAAAAAAAAATCCAAAGAAGAAACCCTCAAACCCACCGCATATATTTCTGATTCAAATGAGCAAGTAAGTATTTAGCCCTGTACGTAAGAACATAAGGGTGTGCTCTGAAGACTCTAACGCCCTCCCTCCTATCATCAAGGTGAGTATTACATCACATGTGGCTTCAAGAACAAGAAAGGCAGACGTGGCCAGACAAGGGGACAGAGCAAGGCTGATTAACAGAGAAGGCCAATAAGATGTCTGAACCAATAAGATGTCTGAAAGTCGTGTAGGTACCAGAGGTTGCAGTTAGCAACCAGAAGTTCACAGAGAAACAGGAAAGAAGATGACTGCTCAAGGAGATCTTTTAAGAAACAGAGTGTGTGGTCTTCCTTGGTAGTCTAGTGGATAGGAATTACTTGCCAATGCATGGGAGACAGGTTCAAGACCTGATCTGGGAGGACCCCACATGCTACAGAGTAATTAGTCCCATGGGTCACAACTATTGGACCTGTGGTCTAGAGTCTGGGAGCCACAACCACTGAGCCTACATGCTGAAAGTATGGAAGTTCTAATGTCCTAGATCCCATGCTCTGCAACAACAGAAGCTACAACAATGAGAAGCCTGTGCATCACAACTGGAAATTGACACTCTTAGTCATTCAGTCATGTCTGACTCTTTGCCACCTTGTGGAATATATGGCTCATCAGACTCCTCTGTCCATGAGATTTTCCAGGCAAGAATACTGGAATGGATTGTCATAACCTCCTCCAGGGGAGCTTCCCAACCTAGAGATAGAACTCAGGTCTCCTGAATTGTAGGCAGATTCTTTACTGTTTGAGCCACCAGGGAATCCCACCACAACTACTGGGGAGCCAGTACTCTCTGACTAGAGAAAGCCCTTGTGCAACAAGGAAGACCCAGCACAGCCAAAAACAAATAAATTAATTGTTTTTCAGTCATTGAATTATGCCAACTCTTTGTATCCTCATTGACTGCAGTGGATCACGCTTCCCTGTCCTTGACTGAGGAACTTCCCTTCCCTGATTGAACCACTCCCGGAGTTTGCTCAAATTCATATCCATTACTTTGGTGATAGCATCCAACCATCTTAATATTTGTCACCCCCTTCTCCTTCAGTCTTTCTCAGCATAAGGATCTTTCCCAATGAGTCGGTTCTTCCCATTAAGTAGTCAAAGTATTGGAACTTCAGCTTCAGCATCAGTCCTTCCAATGAACATTCAGGATTGATTTCCTTTAAAATGGACTTTTTTGACCTTTTGCACCCCAAGGGACTGTTAAGAGCCCTCTTTAATAGTATAGTTCAAAAGCATCAAATACACAAATAAAATAGTGCAGGTTTTTTTTTTTTTTCTTTAAGAAACTTGAAGGGAAGGACATTTGCATCAGGGTGTTAGTGGGACCAGTTCAGAACCCAAGCAAGACTTGACAGGGAACCCTGACAGGAGTGTTCAAGTCTAATACCCGTGTTTGGTGAGGGGAATTCGCAATCCAGGAAAAAGGTATACAGAGAATATCCATTCCATTGCCATGCCAGTTAACAATGCAGTGTGTTTTAAGTACAAATCAGCTGAGTGTGGAACTGGGGCTGGACAAGTGGACCAAATTACAGTACTTGGGTACAGTCTCAAAAATGACAGAAAAATCTCTGTTCATTTCCAAGGCAAACCACTCACTAACATGGTAATCCAAGTCTATGCCCCAACCAGAAATGCTGAAGAAGCTAAGGCTGAATGGTTCTATGAATACCTACAAGACTTTCTAGAACTAACACTCTAAAAAGATGTCCCTTTTCATTATAGAGGACTGGAATGCAAAAGTAGGAAGTCAAGATACACCTGGGGTAATAGGCAAATTTGGCCTTGGAGTACAGAATGAAGCAGGGCAAAAGCTAATACACTTTTGCCAAGAGAATGCACTGGTCATAGCAAACACCTTCTTCCAACAGAAGAAGAGAATATTCTACACATGAAATCACCAGATGTCCAACACCAGAATCAGATTGATTAAGTTCTTTGCAGCCAAAGGTGGAGATGATACAGTATGGAAAAGGATACAGTAAGGAAAAACAAGACCAGGAGCTGACTTTAGCCCAGATTAAGAATTCTGTATTGCCAAATTCAGACTGAAATTGAAGAAAGTGGGAAAAACCACTAGACCATTCAGGTATGACCTAGTCAAATCCTTATACAGTGCAAGTAAGAAATAGATTTAAGTGACTAGATCTGATAGCATGCCTGATGAACTATGAACAGAGGTTCATGACATTGTACAGGAGACAGGCAGTAAGAACATCTCAAAGAAGAATAAATAGAAGAAAAAAAAGCTGCCTGAGGTCTTACAAATAGCTCTAAAAAGAAGAGAAGTGAACACGAAAGGAGAAAAGGAAAGATATGCCCATTTGAATTCTGAGTTCTAAACACTAGAAAGGAGAGATGAGAATCCCTTCCTCAGTGAAGAATGCAAAGAAATAGAGGAACACAATAGAATGGAAAAGACTCAAGATCTCTTCAAGGAAATTAGAGATGCCTAGGGAATATTTCATACAAAAATGGGCACAATAAAGGACACAAATCATATAGGCCTAAAAGAAACAGAAGATATTACAAAAAAGTGGCTGTAGAAAAAAAGATCTTCAAAACTCAGATAGTTATTATGGTGTGATCACTCACCTTAGCCAGACATCCTGGAATATGAAGTCAAGAGTCAAGTGGTCTTTAGGAAGCATCGCTATGAACAAAGCTAGTGGAGGTGATGGAATTCCAGTTATGATATTTCAAATCCTAAGAGATGATGCTGTGAAAGTGCTGCACTAAATAGGCCAGCAAATTTAGAAAACTCAGCAGTGGTCACAAGACTGGAAAATGTCAGTTTTCATTCCAATACTAGATAAAGGCAATGCAAAAAAAAAAAAAAAACTTAAACTACCACACAGTTGCACTCATCTCAGATGCTAGCAAACTAATGCTCAAAATTATCCAAGCCAGGTTTCAATGTACATAAATTATGAACTTCCAGATGTTCAAATGGTTCTAGAAAAGGCGGAGGAACCAGAGGTCAAATTGCCAACATCCACTGGATCATGGAAAAAGCAAGAGGGCTCCAGAAAAACATCTATTTCTGCTTCATTGATTATGCCAAATCCTTTGACAGTGTGGGTCACAATAAGCTTTGAAAAATTCTGAAAGAGATGGAAATACCAGACTACCTGATTGTCTCCTGAGAAACCGGTATGCAGGTCAGAAATCAACAGTTAGAACTGGACATGGAACAACAGACTGGTTCCAAATAGTGAAAGGAGTACATCAGGAATGTAAATTGTCATTCTGCTTATTTAACATATATGCAGAGTATATCATGAGAAACGCTGGACTGGAAGAAACACAGCTGGAATCAAGATTGCTGGGAGAAATAGCAATAACCTCAGATATGCAGATGGCATCACCCTATGGTAGAAAGTAAAGAATAACTAAAGAGCCTCTTGATGAAAGAGAAAGAGGACAGTGAAAAATTGGCTTAAAGCTCAACATTCAGTAAACTAAGATTGTGGCATCTGATCCAGTCCCTTCATGGCAAAAAGATTGAAAGGTTGTTGTTGAATTATGACACTGGGATTCTTGGCCTCCGGAGGAGAAGAATTCAATCCGGGGCCAGAGATGAGGCTTGATCGCTCAGAGATTTTGTGTAGCAAAGTTTTATTAAAGTATAAAGGAGATAGAGAAAGCTTCTGACATAGGCATCAGAAGGGGGTAGAAAAAGTACCCCCCTGCTAGCCTTCAGCTGGATGTTATATAGTCACCAGCAGCCTGTTAACTTAGAATGGCACCAGGCCCCTCACCCATAAGATGTATTGTGGGATAACCTTGGCTCCAAATGGTTCATCTTGGGCCATAAAATTATTAACTTGAATCTTGAAGAAGGGCAGGTCACCATACAAAAAGTTCCATTTACATAGATTAAAGGATCAATATAGGAGTATAACATACTGGTTTATCAAGTAGGTTCTGAGCCCAAAAGCGGAACCAACTTGAGGACAGAGTTTGGGGTGGATGCATAGTACATTAGCATAGCTTAAGACAAACATTTCCATAAGAAAAAGGCATTGGTTAACTTCAGGTGATATGAGATGTCATTATGGCAACACAGAATTTTAAGAACCTGCTAGCCTTCAGCTGGATGTTATATAGTCACCAGCAGCCTGTTAACTTAGAATGGCACCAGGCCCCTCACCCATAAGATGTATTGTGGGATAACCTTGGCTCCAAATGGTTCATCTTGGGCCATAAAATTATTAACTTGAATCTTGAAGAAGGGCAGGTCACCATACAAAAAGTTCCATTTACATAGATTAAAGGATCAATATAGGAGTATAACATACTGGTTTATCAAGTAGGTTCTGAGCCCAAAAGGCGGAACCAACTTGAGGACAGAGTTTGGGGTGGATGCATAGTACATTAGCATAGCTTAAGACAAACATTTCCATAAGAAAAAGGCATTGGTTAACTTCAGGTGAAATGAAATGTCATTATGGCAACACAGAATTTTAAGAGAAATCTCCTTTTAAATTTATATAGAGATGGAAAAAATATCACTAGTTTCCTCCTGCCACTTAAGAGAGATAAAATGTCTGACACTTGCAGGCTGTTTCCTCTGTTTGGAGGCCCCTGGCCTTCCTACCTGTTACCCTCTCAAGCTGAAGAAACAGTGGAAACAGTGACTGGTTTTATTTTGGGGGGCTCCAAAATCACTGCAGATGGTGACTGCAGCCATGAAAGGAAAGATATGACCAACCTAGACAGCATATGAAAAATCAGAGACATTACTTTGGCAACAAAGGTCCATCTTGTCAAGAATATGATTTCTCCAGTAGTCATGTATATATCTGATAGTTGAAGTATAAGGAAAGCTGAACACTGAAGGATTAATGCTTTTGAACTGTGATGTTGCAAAAGACTTGTGAGTCCCTTGGACTGTACAAATATGCAACCAGTTCATCTTAAAGGAGATGAGTCCTGGTTTGTTCATTGGAAAGATTGACGTTGAAGCTGAAAGTCCAATACTTTGGCCACCCAACGTGAAGAGCTTACTCATTGGAAACGTCCCAAATGATGGGAAAGATTGAGGGCAGGAGGAGAAGGGGATGACAGATGATGAGATGGTTGAATGGCATCACTGACTCAATGGATATAAGTCTGTGTAAACTTCGGGAGTTGGTGATGGACGAGGAGGCCTCTCGTGCTGCAGTTCATGTGGTCCCAATAAAGTCTGACATGACTGAGGTGTGACACTTGTGCTGTCTGAAGTGAATTGAATCATTATTCTGTTAATTGATTAGGGTTGGTTATGTAGATCTTTTTTTCTTATTTTGTATTTCTTGACTATATAAGTCCCTTTATCATTTGTTCTAAAGCTGCGTTTGTTGTACTGAGTTGTCTTAAATTTTTGCTTGTCTGAATAGCTTTTGATTTCTTCATCAATTTTGAAATAGATACTTAGTACAGTAATCTTGGTGATACAGTTTCACTTTCAGTCCTTTAAATATATTTTGCCATTCCCTCTAGCCTGAATAGTTTCTGCTGCAAGAACAGCAGTTTCAGCTGAAAGAACAGGTCTTAAGAGTATGTTAGGGGAATGGTGCTTCTCCCTTATTTATTTTAATATTCTTTCTTTGGGTTTAACCTTTACTAGTTTGATTAGTATGTGTCTTGCCATATTACTCCTTGGGTTTATCCTGTATGGAGCTCATTGTGCATCTTGGACTTTTTTGACTATTTCCTTTTCCACACTGGGGAAAATTTCAACTCTAGCCTCTCCAAAAAATTTCTTATACTCTTTCTTTCTCTCATCTTCTTCTGGGACCCCTATAAATAGAATATTTATGCATTTAATGTTTTCTCAGATGTCTTTGAGAGTATCCTCTGTTCTTTTCATTTTTTTAAAGTTTATTCTGCTCTTTAGTATTTATTTCCACCATTTCATCTTCCAGCTCACTGATTCATTCTTCTACTTCAGATATTCTGCTATTGATTAATTTTAGACTGTTTTTAATTTCAGTAACTGTGTTGCTTGTCTCTGCAAGTTCATTCTTCAATCGATCTAAGGGTTTCTTCATTGATTCTTGCACTTTCTCCATTTTGTTTTCAAGGTTGTTGATCCTCTTTACTATCATTTTTCTGAATCCTTCTCCAGGTGGTTTTCCTATTTCCTCTTCATTTCTTTGGAGTTCTGTTTCTAGCTTATTCTTTCATTTGTGTAGTATTTTTATGACTTCTTTTTTTTTTTAACGTATTTTGTTTCAGGTCTCCTTTACCTAGGCCTCAAGTTTTAATTCTTTCTTCCTTTTGTTTTATTCCCTCCTAAGGTTGGTTCAGTGTTTTTTCTATGGTTCATATAGATGATATTTGTGATGAGCTTTTGTTTGCTTGTTTTTCCTTTGATGGACAATGCTGAGTACAGTGGCAATCCTGTCTGTTGATGATTGGGGTTTTATTTTTGTTTTGTTTTGTTTTTGAATGAGTATACTACACAGGGTGCTACTCGTGGTTGGATGATGCTGTGTCTTGTATCCAAGTGGTTTCCTTTGTGTGTCTTCACACTATTTGATACTCCCTAAGGTTAGTTCTCTGGTAGTCTTGGATGTTGGAGCGAGTGAACTCAATACAAGTGCTTTGGGCTTGATCTCTGGTAAGGAACAAAAATTCCACAAAAGGTTTGTTGTGGTATTATGTGAGATCATGAGGAATATTCAAAAATGAGAAACCAAAGATGAACTCCAGACACTTGGCAGTTAGAAAATCAGGCAAATAATAATGAAAATAATGGAATATGCACATATACATACACACCCAATAGCAAAGTGAAAGGACTCCAGCAAAAATAACACAGTAATCCAGCCAGCAAATACAGCAAATCCAAAATTATATTTACCTGGTAAGAAAACAAACAAACAAACAAACAAACAAACTATAGCACAAATGATAAAGTAAACTAAAGCCTGGTGCCAAGTGGGGATTAATGCAATTAAAGCAAAACTAACTAATATGTTGATAGGAAAGGAAAAAAGAGAAAGTATAGATATTCAGAATTAAACAGAGGGAATTGAAGAAGATGTCTACATGTTAGAGATTAACTGCATGGGGAAAAGAACAGTAGGAAAGGCAAACAAAAGAATAAATTTAGAAATATATAATATGTTGAAAAATTGAAATTAATATTATAAAAAAGGGGAAAAGTTGGAATTAAAAAAAAAAACAACTTCCACAAAGTGAAGAGGCAGAGGGTTATAGC
>SJXQ01001781.1:13345-71768 GCA_006408695.1 Aepyceros melampus | reverse complement strand
AGAAATATATAATATGTTGAAAAAATGAAATTAATATTATAAAAAAGGGGAAACGGAATTAAAAAAAAAAAAAAACTTCCACACAGTGCAGAGGCAGAGGTTTATAGCAACAATAAAAAGGGTAACTGAATACACACATATACATATACAGCCTCAAGGAAAATCAAAAGAGTCAGACAAAATTAGGCTGCAATAGGTTGATCTGTCAAATGCTGAAAGCCAAAAAGTATAGCCAGCAGAAGAATAGTGACTTAACCACAAACAGGAAAACAAAACTAGCACTTCATGCCAACTGAAGAATAGAGAAATGAATGGCAAATGAAAAAACTGACAAATAATCTGAAAAATATGCAAGCAACACGTGCAGCTCAATTCCAGAAAAAGAAACAACCCAATAAAAAAATTGGCCATACAGTTAAATAGAGATTTCTCCAAAGAAGACATACGGATGGCTAACAAACAAATGAAAAGATGCTCAACATCACTCATTATCAGAGAAACACAAATCAAAATCACAATGAGATACAATTTCACGTCAATCAGAATGGCTGTGATCCAAAAGTCTACAAGCAGTAAATGCTGGAGAGGGTGTGGAGAAAAGGGAATCCTGTAATACTGTTGGTGGGAATGCAAACTAGCACAGCCAGTATGGAGACCACTGTGGAGATTCCTTTAAAAATTGCAAATAAAACTGCCTTATGACCTAGCAATCCCACTGCTGGACATACACACCGAGAAAAACAGAATTGAAAGAGACACATGTACCCCAGTGTTCATCACAGCACTGTTTATAATAGCCAGGAGATGGAAGCAACCTAGATTGTCCATCAGCAGTTGAATGGATGAGAAAGCTGTGGTACATATATACAATGGAGTATTACTCAGCCATTAAAAATAATGTATTTGAGTCAGTTCTAATGAGGCGGATGAAACTGGAGCTTAGTATACAGAGTGAAGTAAGCCAGAAAGAAAAACACCAATGCAGTATACTAACACATATATATGGAATTTAGAAAGACGGTAATGATAATCTTATATGCGAGAGAGCCAAAGAGACACACATGTATAGAACAGCCTTTTGGACTCTCTGGGAGAGGGTAAGGGTGGGATGATGTGGAAGAATGGCATGGAAACATGTATAATGTCATATATGAAATGACTCTCCAGTCCTGGTTCAATGCATGATACTGGATGCTTGAGGCTGGTGCACTGAGAAGACCCAGAGGGATGGTAGGGGGAGGGGAAAGGGAGGGAGGTTCAGGATGGAGAACAGGTATATACCTGTGGTGGATTCATGTTGACGTACAGCAAAACCAATAAAATAAAAAGAGCCAAAGAGACAAAGATGTATAGAACAGTCTTTTGGACTCTCTGGGAGAGGGTAAGGGTGGGATGATGTGGAAGAATGGCATGGAAACATGTATAATGTCATATATGAAATGACTCTCCAGTCCTGGTTCAATGCATGATACTGGATGCTTGAGGCTGGTGCACTGAGAAGACCCAGAGGGATGGTAGGGGGAGGGGAAAGGGAGGGAGGTTCAGGATGGAGAACAGGTATATACCTGTGGTGGATTCATGTTGACGTACAGCAAAACCAATAAAATATTGTAAAGTAATTAACCTCTAATTAAAGTAAATAAATTTATATTTTAACAAAAGCAATGAAAATAAACCTAACAAAACGTTGATAGAGAAGGAAATAAAGCAAAAAAGAATAGATATGCAAAGGTAAAAGAGGTACGTGAAGATTTATATACTTTAAAGCTTAACCGTAAGGGAAAAAAGAAGAGTAGAAAAGGGAAAGAAAGGAATAAATGTAGAAAAAAAAATAGGTTTAAAAAAAATAAATAAAAGTATAAAAGCAGGGAAATAGAAGAAAACAATAAAAAGGAAAAACAAAACTCCACAGAGCAGCAAAAGACCAACTTAGAGGCGAGGTTTATAACAAAAAGTTTGACTGAATATATATGTATGTATGTATATGTACATACATACATGTGTGTGTGTGTGACACACACACACACACATATATATATATACACACATACATATTGTAATGTATATACACTCATAAGGAACATTGAAACAGTCCAAGAGAAATAAAGTACATTAAATTGACCCAGCGAACAAAGAAACCAAAAGTTTATATACAAGAACAAAACTAACAAAAGCACAAACTGGAAAACAAAACTAGAGCAAGGTTCTAATTGAGTAATAAAGCAATTAAAATAAAACTAACAAATATGTTGAGAGAAAAGAAAGAAATAATATACATTCAAACTTAAACAGAGGTAGATAAAGGTGATTTATATACATTAATGATTGACTGCAAGGGGAAAAGAACATTAGTAAAAACAAACAAAGGAATAAATGTAGAAAAAAAAACGGAGACTTAAAAAATTAAAAATTGAATTAGAAAAAAACTAAAGAAAAACACAAAAGGAAAACTATACAGAACTACAAATGACCAACATAGAAGCAGAGGTTTATAAAAGGAATAAAAATGTGAATGAGGAAATTAAAAAAAAAGCTCAAAGGTATCATTTGTTTTTATAGTGCCAATAAAATTGACAACTACATCAGCGGGAGTGTGAGGAGGGCAGCGAGAAGAAAGAAAGAAAAAATAAATCCGAATCTACAGAGCAAGTCAAAACAGAACACTATTATGTTTATCTTGAATCACAGCTATAAGTGTCCTTTCCCTCACTTGGAATCACAGCCCACCTCACCTCCCTAGGATACCCTCCATCCTGTACTGACCTCTGAACCTGCTGTGGGGACAGCTCACATTCTAATCTTGTCCCACTTCTATGTATTCTAGTCTCCAAAGTCCCCAGCTGTCAGAACTACTGCAGTTTTGTTTGTTTTTGTGGGAGCTCTCAATGACACTGTATATATTCCATAGACACAGAGTCTGCCTGGTTAATAGTATGGATTTAACCTGCACCTTGTACACCTAATACAAAGTTTCTGTATCTTCTTTCTTAGCTACACTGCTGCTGGGTTTCAATTGTGGTTTTATTTCCATCTTTGTATGTGGTGTGTATATTGGGGTTTGCTCCTGAGGTTGTCCTGGAGGCCTTGAGTTTGTCCCTTTGTGGGCCAAGTGTGGATGTGGTGCAGCTGCTTGCGTCACAGGGGTTCTGGCAGCACCATGCACTCAGGGATTTGGCAATTAGGGAAGCAGGTAATTTAGTGCTCTAGAACGGTATGGCAATCAGTATTGGTCAATATGCTCCAGTATTCTTGCATGGAGAACCCCCTCCCTGATAGAGAATACTGGCAGGCAACAGTCTATAGGATAGAAAAGTCTGACACTACTGAAGCAACCCTGAGAGCAAAGACACGAGAGTCTTTTTACCTGTGGCAGCTCTGTCTGAGTGAGAGAAGAGGATCAAGGTAACACAGCTGCTTGGCTTGTGGAGACCTTGGCAGTGCCAAGTAGACAGGCCTTTGGACTGCCTCCACTGCAGGAGTTATGGCCCTATCAGTATCTTTTTTTGAGCCTCTTGTAGCTGGCAATCTGATGACATTTTTGGCTAGTACTTCTCTGTAGTTCCATGCATTCAGGGACTTCAAGCACTCCCTAGTCTGGCATCCTTCTCTGTTGTTCAGCATGTCGGGCACATAGAGGAACCTCCTAGGCTGCAGTCCTACTCTGTAGTTCAGTGATTCAATTGCTTGATGGCCAAGCATCTCTATTGTTCAGGTGTGATAAAAGCATGTGCGAGAGAGAGGCTATGGTGACAGCTCCACCCCCTATTCGTGACTCAGCAGTGTCACTTTCCTTCCATGGATTCCTGGGAAACACCACAGGCATTTCCCACTCAATCTCCTCATTCACACATTCTATCAATTTGTCTCTAACCAGTAGACAGCAGACCACACCCAGGGATTTCTCCACAATCTCTATGAACCATCAGTTACCTGTTGCACCTTCTTTGGGACCTGTGTCCCTCTCTGGGGTGTGTATGGCTGTGGAAAGGACTGTCTGATTATCATTCCATTTAGGATTCCATATATCAGCTGTTTCACTCTCAGCCCTAAATGTTTCTCCTTTGATTCAGATAGTTGCTCCCATGTGGAGATCAGACATCTACTTCAGATCTTCCACCCTCTGAGGGCAGGTCCAGTCCTACTAACACTCATGTCCCCCTCCTCCCAGCTCCTTCCCATCCTACCAATTTTTTTGTGGTTCCATGTGTTCCTTTCCTCTGTTCAGGCAGCCCTGTTTGCTTTCAGCTGATGTTCTGCAAGCACTTGTGTCTGAAGGTGTATTCCTGATGTATCCTTGGAGAGAGATGCACTCCCTATCCATCTCCACCTCACTGTCTTGTTCTTCTCAGCTTTTTGACTATTAGATATAAGACTGCTATGAACAGTCATGTGCATCCTAGGTGAGTAAGCAAGTAGTGGACACCAGGAAGACAGCACTAAAAGGAAACCACAGGAAGTTCCACTAAGGCAATAAAGAATGTTCCTGAACGGTATATCTCAGGCTTCTGACCTTGCTAGTAAATTAGGAATACAAGAACTGTGGTGAAATACACAACTCATTCCCCTACCTTCCAGAGCCAACAACCTCAATGAGAGACCTTGGGAACTAGATGAGTAGACATGATTACTCAGTGTTTCCTGCAAGAAGTTGAAGCTGTGGCAGCTATTCATGAAAATGAATTCCACCATGGTCTTGACTGTGAGGTAACACCCAAAAGAGGTTCTGACAGGATAACAGAATGAGAAAAAAATTATAGGGCACATATTAAGAAAACCTTTGCACACGAGGCTCACACACAACAAGGCAAGCTCCACCTCTTCCTGGGAACACTAATCAGTCGCAGATGATCATTTCCTTCTTGGGGTCATCCAGCACAACCTGAAGCATGTATTTATCTGCCTCATCTCCATCATTATGTTAAAAGATAAGCCTGGGTATTACATATAGGGAGGTAACCATTAGTCCTAAATTTGAAACAAGACAGTTCCAAGTGGAACAAGAGCAAGTATATTCAGTGCATTCTCACAGAGTGAAGACAGGGATTTCAGACTGGAAACTAGAAAACTGAGGAGAGTTACATGAATACTGAGAAAAGGAGGAGGAATGGAAAAGATTTCTCATAAGTGGCCCAGAATTAATGGTGCATTAAGACCACTTGTAGGAGAAAACTGAAATCTCACTTCCACAGCTTAGTTATCATTTAAGGATTTTAGATAAGATAATAAACAGTAGATGTGTGGATCACAATAAATTGGAAAATTCTGAAAGAGATGGGAATACCAGACCACCTGACATGCCTCTTGAGAAATCTGTATGCAGGTCAGGAAGCAACAGTTAGAACTGGACATGGAACAACAGACTGGTTCCCAATAGGAAAAGGAGTACGTCAAGGCTGTATATTGTCACCCTGCTTATTTAACTTATATGCAGAGTACATCATGAGAAACGCTGGACTGGAAGAAGCACAAGCTGGAATCAAGACTGCTGGGAGAAATATCAATAACCTCAGATATATAGATGACACCACCCTTATGGGAGAAAGTGAAGAGAAACTAAAAAGCCTCTTGATGAAAGTGAAAGAGGTGTGAAAAAGTTGGCTTAAAGCTCAACATTCAGAAACGAAAATCATGGCATCTGGTCCCATCCCTTCAAGGGAAATAGAGAAAACAGTGTCAGACTTTATTTTTCTGGGCTCCAAAATCACTGCAGATGGTGATAGCAGCCATGAAATTAAAATACAGTTACTCTTTGGAAGGAAAGTTATGACCAACCTAGACAGAATATTAAAAAGCAGAGACATTACTTTGCCAACAAAGTCCATCTAGTCAAGGCTATGGATTTTCCAGTGGTCATGTATGGATGTGAGAGTTGGACTGTGAAGAAAGCTCTGTGATGAAGAATTGAGGCTTTGAAATGTGGTGTTGAAAAAGACTACTGAGAGTTCCTTGGACTGCAAAGAGATCCAACCAGTCCATTCTAAAGGGCATAAGCTCTGGGTGTTCTTTGGATGGAACAATGTTAAAGCTGAAACTGCTGTACTTTGACAAACTCATGTGAAGAGTTGATTCATTGGAAAAGTCTCCAATGCTGGGAGGGATTGGTAGCAGGAGGAGTAGGGGACGACGGAGGAAGAGATGGCTAGATTGTATTACCAACTTGATGCACGTGAGTTTGAGTGAACTCCAGGTGTTGGTGATGGACAGGGAGGCCTGGAGTGCTGCTATTCACGGGGTTGTAAAGAGTCAGACATGGCTGAGTAACTAAACTGAAGTGAACTGATAGACAGCAAAATTATATACCGAAAATTTTGGCATATAAATATGCACGTATATGTGTAGCTATATATAAACTAATGTTTGTCCTGTTGGTACTAGTACTAAGGAACTTGCCTTCTAATGCAGAAGTCATGAGATGCAGGTTTGATACAAAGGTTGTGAGGATCTCCTGGACTAAGAATGGCACACCACTCCTATTTTTTTTTTTTTTTTTTTTGCCTTGTGTATCCCATGGATTGAGATACATGATGGTGGCAATCTGTGTGATACAGAGTGTCAGAAAGGAGTGTAGTGATTTAACACATGAAATATCACTTGAACGGATATATGGTTTTTCCAGTGGTTATGTATGGATGTGAGAGTTGGACTGTAAGAAAGCTGAGAGCCAAAGAATTGATACTTTTGAACTGTGGTGTTGGAGAAGACTCTTGAGAGTCCCTTGGACTGCAAACAGATCCCTCCAGTCTATCCTAAAGGAGATCAGTCCTGGGTGTTCTTTGGAAGAATTGATGCTAAAGCTAAAACTCCAATACTTTGGCCACCTCATGCAAAGAGTTGACTCATTATAAAAATCTCTGACACTGGGAGGGATTTCAAACAGGAGGAGAAGGAAATGACAGAGGATGAAATGGATATATATATAAGTGATGTGGAGTGTGAAAAAATTTGGGTTAAAACCCAACATTTAGAAAACTAAAATCATTGTCTCTGGACCATGATCATGGCAGATAGATGGAGAAACAATGAAAACCGTGGCTGCCATTTTTTTTGAGGGGGGTATGGGGGCTCCAAAATCACTGCAGACTGTGATTGCAGCCATGACTTTGAAAATGTTTACTCCTTGGAAGGAAAGTTATTAACAGCCTAGACAGTATATTAAAAAGCAGAAACATTACTTTGCCATCAAAATTCTCTAGTCAAGGCTATGGTTTTTCCAGTGGTCATGTATGGATGTGAGAGTTAAACTGTGAAGAAAGCTGAGTGCCAAAGAATTGATGCTTTTGAACTGTGGTGCTGGAGAAGGCTCTTGAGAGTCCCTTGGACTGCAAGCAGATCCAACCAGTCCATCCTAAAGGAGATCAGTCCTGAGTGTTCATTGGAAGGACTGATAGTCAAGCTGAAACTCAATACTTTGGCTGCCTGATACAAACTAATGACTCAATGGAAAAGATCCTGATGGTGCAAAAGATTGAGGGCAGAAAGAGAAAGGGATGACAGAGGATGAGATTATTGGATAGTATCACAAACACAATGGGCAAGAGTTGGGTAAACTCAAGGAGTTGGCAACTGAGAAGGAGGCCTGACATGCTTTGGTCATGGGGTTTCAAAGAGTCGGACATGACTGAGTGGCTGAAGTGAATATTACATATAATTTAAATAATCAGGGTGACAGTATGCAGCCTTTTCATAACCCTTTCCCTATTTGGAAGCATTCTGTTGTTTTACATCCAGTTCTAACTGGTGCTTCTTGATATGCATACAGATTTCCTAGGAGGCAGGTCAGGTGATCTGGTATTCCTATCACTGTAAGAATTTTCCAAAGTTTATGCTGATCCACACAGTCAAAAGCTTTGGGGGAAAAAATGAAGAAGAAGTAGATTTTTTTGCTTCCTCTCTGGAGCTCTCTTGTCACTTTCATGATCCTACACATGTTGGATATTTGATTTCTGGTTCCTCTGCCTTTATTAAATCCAATTGAAAGATATGGAATTTTATGATTCTTGTACTGTTAAAGCCTGACTTGGAGAATTTTGAACATCACTTTGCTTCCATTGGAGATGAGCACAATTGTATGGTTGTGTGAACAGTCTTTGGCATTGCCTTTCTTGATTGAATGAATTTTTCCAGTCCTGCATCCACTGTTGAGTTTTCCAAATTCACTGGCATACTGAGTGAATCACTTTCATAGTTATGAAATAACTTAAGTATAATTCCATCAATTCCAAAAGCTTTGTTCATACAGATGCTTCATAAGTATTTCTTGACATCACATTCTAAAATGTCTGTCTCTAGGTTAGTAATCACCACATCGTGCTTATCTGGTTCATGAGTACCCTTTTTGTATAGTTCTGTGTATTCTTTCCACCTCTTCTTAATATCTTCTGCTTTCATTAGGTCCATGAAAGGTCTGTTCTTTATTTTGACCATTTTTGAATGAAATATTCCCTTGGTATCTCTAATTTTTATGAAGAGAACTCTAGTCTTTCCCATTCCATTATTTTCCTCTCTTTAATTGCATTGATCACTGAGGAAGACTTTCTTATCTCTTTTCTCTATACTTTGGACTCTACCTTAAAATGGGTATATTGTTCCTTTTCTCCTTTGCTTTCAGCTTCTATCCTTTTCTCATCTATCTATAAGGCATCTTTAGAAAACCATTTTGCCTTTTTTGCATTTCTGTTTCTTGAAGATGGTCTTGATCACTGCTTCCTGTTCAATGTCACAAACCTCTGTAGTTCCCCAGGCACTCTTTCTATCAGATCTAATCCCTTGAATCTAATTGTCACATTCAGTGGAGGGCGCCTAAGATGGAGGAGGAATAGGAAGGGGATACCACTTCCTCCCCAACAAATTCATCAAAAGAACATCTCAACGCTGAGTAAAATCTATAGGGCAACTTCTGAATGCTGGAAGAGGACATCGGCATCCAGAAAAGCAAAACATTGTCTTTAAAAACAGGTATGAAAAATACAAAAGAAAAAAAAAAAAAAGAAACAAAGGAGGTAGGGAGGGAGCTCGATCCCGGGAAGGGAGTCCTGACCCAGGAAGAGAATTTTAAAAACAGAGAATTTCCAAACACCAGGAAACACTCTCACTGCTGAATCTGTGGTGAGCCTTGGAAGCACAGAGGGCAACATAACAGGGAAGGAAAACAAATGAGTGATTAAGACCAACAGATTACGAGCCCAACGGTAACTCCCCCAGCAGAGAAGCAGAGCAGACACCTGCATCCACCACTAGCAAGTGGGGGCTGGGCAAGGAGGCACGCAAGATGCGGGCAGCAGCGCTTCTTAAGAATCAGCCAGAATGCCCGCACATAACCAGAGCAAACTAACACAGGCTGGCACACCAGACTGTGGGACAGTTGCCTCACAAAAAGCTCAAACATAAGACACCACCCGGACCACACACAGAACAAAGGACAGAACAGAAATAGCCGGCTGCAAACCATCCCCTGCCAGCGACAGGCAGCCAGAGCTGAGAGGGCTGGAAAGTGGCAATCACAGCCCCGGAGAGACTTTACTGATCAAATGGCAAGCAGGCTTTTTTGCTAACTAAGACTTCTTGGGGTGCTGGACAGTCACAACTGCCTGAAAAGGGGTGAAAGGGGCACACCAGAAAACAGAGCAGAAGGAAAAGGTGATAAGCCACGCGACTGCGCTCGCCAAACACCTGAGCTACTTGGTCTGGGGAAGGGCACAAAACGCAGGCCCAATCGAATCTGCAACTACCTGGGCACTGAGCCTGAGATTGAGATGTTCTTTTGATGAATTTGTGCAGGAGAAAGTGGTCTCTCCGTCCTATTCCTCTGCCATCTTCCCACACCCCTATCCCAGACTTTGTATCCAGTATACAAAATGATAGTTCTCTAACAGTCTGAATTGTAGAATGACAGACCTAGGATGGAACTAACCTGTAGCTCCCAACATAATAACTTATTTTTATTAACTTTTTATTCATATTCTGAGACCTAAGTGATTCTAGAAACATAGTACCGCTATAGTAAACACTGAAATAGAAATAGGTCATGAGGAACAACAGGTGATTTTAAAACTTTAAGTAATAGGACCTGAGAAATGTGTAACAGAAAGGAGGAAGAGGATCAGACATTGCAGGTGAGGTGAGAAGTTCATTTCAAACTCTTAAAATTAATTTTAAAAATACATCTAAGATTCTGAGACAAGTATGATAAGAAGTAAAATTATTTGGCACAATTCCTTTCTTACAGGTTTTGCAAAACAAAAGACATGGAACTGGGTTTGGGATAATGAGAGTCCCCTTGATATTATACTGTTTATTTGCTATAATGCTGCTTCTGCTGCTAAGTTGCGTCAGTTGTGTCTGACTCTGTGCGACCCCATAGACGGAAGCCCACCAGGCTCCTCTGTCCCTGGGATTCCCCAGGCAAGAACACTGGAGTGAGTTGCCATTTCCTTCTCCAATGCATGAAAGTGAAAAGTGAAAGTTAAGTCGCTCAGTCATGTCCGGCTCTTAGCGACCCCATGGACTGTAGCCTATGAGGCTCCTCTGTCCATGGGATTTCCCAGGCAAGAGTACTGGAGTGGGGTGCCATTGCATTCTCCAATTTGTTATAATAGAACAGTCTAAAAATTCTCTCTCACATTCATGATCAACAGATGAGCACAGAATAAATTAAATGCAAAGTTTAACCTGACAATGATAGAAAGAAAAATGCCCCCATTTGAAATATTTTATTAAGGGTTTGGTTATGAGTTCTATAAAGATGTGGATGTTTATAATTTTTTTAATTTAGGAGGGTTTTGCATGTTTTTTCCTTGTGATGAGAACTTTTAAGATCTACTTTCTTAGCAACTTTCAATATACAATACAGTATTAACTAAAGCCACTTGTGTACATTACATCCCTAGGATATATTTTATAACTGAGATTTCTACCTTTTGATCATTTCCACCTATTCTCTTCACCCCTCACCTCTTTTTAAATTCCTCATATGTACCACAGCTTTCTAGCTGTGCTGTGGTACATATACACAATGGAGTATTACTCAGCCATTAAAAAGAATACATTTGAATCAGTTTTAATGAGGTGGATGAAACTGGAGCCTATTATACAGAGTGAAGTAAGCCAGAAAGAAAAACACCAATACAGTATACTAACACATATATATGGAATTTAGAAAGATGGTAATGATAACCCTGTATGCGAGACAGCAAAAGAGACACAGATGTATAGAACAGACTTTTTGAGTCTGTGGGAGAGGGAGAGGGTGGGATGATTTGGGAGAATGGTATTGAAACATGTATATTATCATGTAAGAAACGAATTGCCAGTCTATATTCAATACAGGATACAGGATGCTTGGGGCTGGTGCACGGGGATGATCCAGAGAGATGATATGAGGTCGGGGGTGGGAGGGGGGTTCAGGATTGGGAACTCATGTATACCCATGGCAGATTCATGTCAGTGTATGGCAAAACCAATACAGTATCATAAAGCAAAATAAAGTAAAAATAAAAATTTTTTAAATAATAAATTCCTCATATGAGTGAGATCATATAGCGTTTGTCTTTCTCTCTATGACTTTCACTTTGAATAATGTCCTCGAGTTCCATTCATAACTGTTGTAAATGGCAAAGTTTTCTTCTTTTTATGGTTGAATAATATCCCATTATGTGTATGCCTTTTTTATTTTTTTAAATCTAAAAAAGTGATATATTAATATTTAAACATAGAGCAAAAAACCATACAGATTATGATATATTATAAATAGCATTCAACTGCAGCATCTCTCACACTTCCACTTTATTCTTGTCATTTAATTCCCAAAAGTATAACCAGCTAGAGGTGTCTAGACACACATACAGTGACTGAAGGCCTCAGGTTCCAAAGTCAAACTGATTCAAGTTAAAACCCCAGTCCTAATTCCTACTACAATAAAATACAGGGCAAATTGTCTCACCCAACTAAGTCCCCATGTCCTCATCTGTGACATGGTGAATAATAGTTTCTACCCCACATATGACTCATGACAATAACATGAATAAAGCACAAGTTGTGTATTTTAGCAGTCATATGTGTCAGATATCATTGTGATTACTCTAATGTTCTGCTGCACTCCTATCCTCCTTAGAAGTTCAGAAGTGCAAGTTAGGTATAGATCTTTGACACACACAAGGCTTTTGAGACAGCATGGACAAGAGAAACTCATGTAATGTGCCTTAAAGTTTATCCAAGCCAAGCCTGGAAAATCTCAAAGAAAATACTTTCAACCTCTTTAACTCTTCATACGTCTACTATCTAGAGAAATAACAGACATATTTTCCTGAATCCAAGAGCTTCCCAATAGTTACAGTTCTTTTCCTGTTGTTGTTGTTCAGTCACTAAGTCATGTCTGTCTCTTTCCTACCCCCAGGACTGCAGCGTGCTTCCCTGTCCTTCACTCTCTTGAAGTGTGCTCTAATTCAGCTCCATTGAGTCAGTGATGCTATCTAACCATCTCTTCCTTTGTCGTCCCCTTCTCCTTTTGCTGTCAGTCTTTCCCAGCATCAGGGGCTTTTCCGATGAGTTGGCTCTTCACATCAAGTGGCCAAAGTACTAGAGCTTCGGCTTTAGAAACAGTCTTTTCAATGTTCATTTCCTTTAGGATTTCTGTTAGGATGTTAATGTTCATTTCTTCCAGGTTCATTTCCTTTAGGATTGACTGGTTTGATGTTCTTGCAATCAAAGAGACTTTCAAAATCTTCTACAGCACGACAAATCAGTTCTTCAGTGCTCAGCCTTCTTTGTGGTCCAGCTCTCACATCCATACATAACTACTGGAAAAACCATATCTTTACTATCTGCACTTTTGTTAGTAAAATGATGTCTCTTCTTTTGAATACGCTGTCTAGGTCTGTCAAAGCTGTCCTTCCAAGGAGCAAGTGCCTTTCATTTCAGGGCTGCAGTAACCATCTGCAATGATTTGGTAGCCCAAGAAAATAAAATCTGTCACTGTTTCCACTTTTTCCCTTTCTGTTTGCCATGAAGTGATGGCACTAGATGTCACGAATTTAGTTTTTTGAATGTTGAGATTCAAGTCAGCTTTTTCATTCTCCTCCTTCACCATCATCAAGAGGTTCTTCAGTTCCTCTTCACTTTCTGTATCATCTGCATATCTCAGTTTGTTGATACTTCTCCTGGCGATCCTGATTCCAGTCTGTGATTCATCCAGCCCTGCCTTCATTTTGCATGATGTACTCCACACAGAAGTTAAATAAGCAGGGTGACAGTATACAGCCTTGTCATTCTCATTTCCCAATATTGAACCAGATAGATGTCCAGTTCTGTTGCTTCTTGACCTGCATACAGGTTTCACAGGAGACAGGTAAGGTGGTCTGTTATTCCCATCTCTTTAAGAATTTTCCACCATTTATGATCCACACAGTCAAATGCTTTAGAGTGAATGAAGCAGAAGTAGATGTTTTTCTGGAATTCCCTTGTTTTCTCCATGATCCAACAAATATTGGCAACTTGATCGCCAGTTCCTCTGCTCCATCAAAACTCAACTTGAATACCTGGAAGTACTCAGTTCACCTACCGCTGAAGTCCAGCTTGAAGGATTTGAGCATAACCTTGGTAGCATGTGAAATGAATGCATGTATAGTAGTTGGAATGTTTTTTGGCATTGCTCTTCTTTGCAATTGGAATGATAATTGACCTCCTCCAGTCCTGTGGCCACTGCTGAATTTTCCAAATTTGCTGAAATATTGAGTGCAGCACTTTAACAGGATCAACTTTTAGGGTTGTAAATAGCTCAACTGGAATTCCATCTCCTCCTCTAGCTTTGTTTGTAGTAATGTCCCCTAAGGCCCACTCAATGCACACTCCAACATGTCTGGCTCTTAACACACCATCATGGTTATCTGGGGGCATTAAGACCTTTCTTGTATAGTTGTCCTGTGTATTCTTGCCAACTCTTCCTAATATCTTCTGCTTCTGTTAAGTCCTTACCTTATCTGTCCTTTATTGTGCCCATCCTTAAATGAAATATCTCCCTGATATCTACAATTTTCTTAAAGAAACTTCTAGCTTTCCCATTCTAATTGTTTTCCTCTATTTCTTTGCATGGTTCACTTAAGAAGGTCTTCTTATTTTCCCTTGCTATTCTCTGGAACTCTGTATTCAGTTGAGTATATTTTTCCCTTTCTCCCTTGTCTTTTGCTTCTTTTCTTTCCTCAGCGATTTGTAAAGCCTCCTCAGACAACCATTTTGCCTTTTTGCATTTCTCTTTTGGGGGGACTGTTTTGGTCATTGCCTCATGTACAATGTTATAAACTTTCCTCCACAGTCCTTCAAACACTCTGTCTACCAAATATAATCCCTTGAATCTATTTGTCACCTCCACTGCATAATAAGGGATTTGATTTAGGTCATACCTGAATGGCTATGCCAAAGCCTTTGACTGTGTGGATCACAGTAAACTGTGGAAAATTCTGAAAGAGATGGGAATACCAGACCACCTGACCTGCCTCTTGAGAAACCTGTATGCAGGTCAGGAAGCAACAGTTAGAACTGGACATGGAACAACAGACCGGTTTCAAATAGGAAAAGGAGTACCTCAAGGCTGTATATTGCGACCCTGCTTATTTAACTTATATGCAGAGTACATCATGAGAAATATTGGACTAGAAGAAACACAATCTGGAATCAAGATTGCTGGGAGAAATATCAATAACCTCAGATATGCAGATGACACCACCCTTATGGCAGAAAGTGAGGAGGAGCTAAAAAGCCTCTTGTTGAAAGTGAAAGAGGAGAGTGGAAAAGTTGGCTTGAAGCTCAACATTCAGAAAACGAAGATCATGGCATCTGGCCCCATCACTTCATGGGAAATAGATGGGAAACAGTAGAAACAGTATCAGATTTTGTTTTTGGGGGCTCCAAAATCACTGCAGATGGTGACTGCAGCCATGAAATTAAAAGGCACTTACTCCTTGGAAGAAAAGTTATGACCAACCTAGATAGTATATTCAAAAGCAGAGACATTACTTTGCCGACTAAGGTCCGTCTAGTCAAGGCCATGGTTTTTCCTGTGGTCATGTATGGCTGTGAGAGTCGGACTGTGAAGAAGGCTGAGCATCGAAGAATTGATGCTTTTGAACTGTGGTGTTGGAGAAGACTCTTGAGAGTCCCTTGGACTGCAAGGAGATCCAACCAGTCCATTCTGAAGGAGATCAACCCTGGTATTTCTTTGGAAGGAATGATGCTAAAGCTGAAGCTCCAGTACTTTGGCCACCTGATGCAAAGAGTTGACTCATTGGAAAAGACCCTGATGCTGGGAGGGATTGGGGGCAGGAAGAGAAGGGGACGACCGAGGATGAGATGGCTGGATGGCATCACTGACTCGATGGACGTGAGTCTGAGTGAACTCCAGGAGTTGGTGATGGACAGGGAGGCCTGGCGTACTGCGATTCATGGGGTCGCAAAGAGTCGGACACGACTGAGCGACTGAACTGAACTGAACTGATACCTGAATGGCCCAGTGGTTTTCCCTATTTTCTTCAATTTAAGCCTGAATTTGGCAATAAGGAACTCAGGCTCTGAGCCGCAGTCACCTCCAGGTCTTGTTTTCACTGACTGTATAGAGCTTCTCCACCTTTGGCTGCAAAGAATATAATCAATCTGATTTTGAAAAGGTGTTTGCTATGACCAGAATATTCTGTTGATGAAATTCTTTTGCCCTGCTTTTTAGCCTTTCCTCTACTTAATTTTTTACTCCAAGGCCAAACTTGCCTGTTCTTCTGGGTATCTCTTAAATTCCTACTTTTTCATCTAGTCCCCTCTGATGAAAAGCACATCTTTTTTTGTTTGTTTGTTTAGTTTTAGAAGGTGTTGTAGCTCTTCATAGAACTGGTCCACTACATTTATTTGGCATTAGTAGTTGGGGCATAGTTGTGGATTACTGTGATGTTGAAGGTTTGCCATGAAAGCAAATCAAGATTATTCTGTCATTTTTGAGACTGCACCAAATACTGCATTTCAGGTTCTTTTGTTGACTATAAGAGCTACTCCATTTCTTCTAAGGGATTCTTGCCCACAATAGTAGATATAATGGTCATCTGAATTAAATTCTCCCATTCCTGTCTATTTTAGTTCACTGATTCCTAAGATGTTAATGTTCAATCTTGCCATCTCCTGCTTGACCACATCCAATTACTTTGATTCATGGATCTAACATTCCTATGCAATATTGTTCCTACGCAATACTGTTCTTTACAGCACCGAACTTTACTTTCACCACCAGACACATTCACAACTGAGTGTTGTTTCCACTTTGGCCCAGCCACTTCATTCTTCCTGGAGCTATTGGTAATTTCCCTCTGTTCTTCCCCCAGTAGCATACTGGACACCTTCTGACATGGGGAGCTCATCTTTTGCTGTCATATGTTTTCGTCTTTTCACAATGTTCATGGGGTTCTCCAGGCAAGAATACTGGAGTGGGTTGCCATTTCCTTCTCCAGTGGACCATGGTTCGTCAGAACTCTTCACTATGACCTGTCTGTCTTGAGTGGCCCTGCATGACATGACACATAGCCTCATTCAGTTATGCAAAGCCCTTTGCCACAAAAAAATTGTGATCTATGAAGGGGATCTGCTGCTGCTAAGTCGCTTCAGTTGTGTCTGACTCTTCCTGGTCCCTGGAATTCTCCAGGCAAGAACACTGGAGTGGGTTGCCATTTCCTTCCCCAATTCATGAAAGTGAAAAGTGAAAATGAAGGGGATCTAACTACTGTTAATAGTAACATGAAGCTAAAACTAGGAATCATTTATAGTTCTTTACCACACTGAAAATGCCTATTAACAATGTTAATTTTGGTAAGTTGTTTTATGGAAGTTAAAAAACAAACAAAAAAATTTTTGAACTGATCCTAGCCACAAAAGTTTATTGGAAACGAGGATGTGCATTAAATCTTCGACCACCTTTACTATTGTAAAGGCATTTGGGCATGATGGCAATAACATGTGAATGCAAGGACCAGCTAAGAAATATTCTTCTGTCTTTGGTTCTCTAGAGATCTCACACACTATAAGCTGACGGGGTTACCCAAGGTATTTGAAGAGTCAGTGTTAGCTATGAACTCCAGAATCTTTGCTTTCAGGATTAGTGATCTCTCAGATCCATTAGTAGGCCACGAACAAATACATTATCAGAAATACGCATTGTTAAGAATGTTTCTGTCTACTCCAGAGACCCTTTCAAACAAATGGATCCTCCTGTAGGACATGAAAAAGCCTCTACCTTCTTTCTCTTCTCAGATAATACCCAACAGGGAACTGTATCCAGGGAAAGCTCAACAAACACTTCTGAATAAGGAAGTCCCACAGGGCAGGCCCATTCCTGAGGAAAGTAGATGAGTAAGAAGACGAGTTATAAGCTTTGTATTTTTGACATAGTTTTCTCTGACTCTTTGAAGGAGTCTATTTCAAAATAATGATACTGATAAATGTGAAACAATTTGAAACATGAACTAATTACTTCATACAATGTTCCTTAGATTCCAGGAAGCATTAATATCCCTTCATGTTGAAACAATGAAACAGATACAAACAGTTGGCTGGCCTTAGTGGGTAAGGATTAAGAAACAGGAAAACCCAAAGTAAACCCTGTGGTTTGAACCACTCAGCTGCGCTGTCACTGTTTCCAAAGCCTTGAAGGAAATCCTAGTCAATTAATAAATAAGCGACTCCAGTGCTGGGGGAGGTGGGGGGCA
Source organism: Aepyceros melampus (assembly GCA_006408695.1). Taxonomy (NCBI): domain Eukaryota; kingdom Metazoa; phylum Chordata; class Mammalia; order Artiodactyla; family Bovidae; genus Aepyceros; species Aepyceros melampus. The sequence goes on along the minus strand of SJXQ01001781.1, from coordinate 54,039 downwards.
CCAGGTGCTTTGTACTGTACACCATAAGACAGCTTCACACTCCTGCAGTGACACCTTGAGGACAGGGAATCACAAGCCTCACTTTTCCCAAATGATTGGAGTTCAAGGAACTATCACAGTGGGTGGCTCATAGCTTGGTGCCCCAGCTGGACACAGTTCAAAGCAGGACTAGGTCCTTATATTCTCAGAAAATCTTCCCTTGGCTGGCTTAAGCATCTTATTTAATTAGTAAACAAAGCCAGCTGAAGCATGATCCTGCTGCTGCTGCTGCTAAGTCGCTTCAGTCGTGTCCGACTCTGTGCGACCCCATAGACGGCAGCCCACCAGGCTCCCCCGTCCCTGGGATTCTCCAGGCAAGAACACTGGAGTTAGTTGCCATTTCCTTCTCCAATGCATGAAAGTGAAAAGTGAAAGTGAAGTCGCTCAGTTGTGTCTGACTCTTAGCAACCCTATGGACTGCAGCCCACCAGGCTCCTCTGTCCACGGGATTTTCCAGGCAAGAGTGCTGGAGTGGGGTGCCATTGCCTTCTCCGGAAGCATGATCCTGCTCTGAACCTAAAGGAAGCATCATTGTTCTAACACTATGCTAGCAGCATTTTCCATTTATGCAAGTTCATCCATTCATCTTCCATCATCAGTACAACAGATTTCAGAGTTCCAGGCACTATCCTAAGCACTAGGACAGAAAACAGGAGAAAGAAAGCGAGAAAAACAAAATCCCTTTGTAGTGTGGAGCTACATAGTCTAGGGGAAGACAGGTACTAAACAGATAAGTAAGCATAAAGCCAAGGAGGAAAAAGAACCAGGAAGAAAATTAATGCTTTGTTATATAGAGTCTGGAAAGGACTCTCTGAGGAAGAACATTGCAGCAGAGACCTGAATGAAGTGAGAGAGGCAACTATTATGAGCAATTTAATATCTAGTCTTTCTCATTCTTTTTGTTTTATATAAATATAAATTTTTCTGCAGAAATTGGAACAAGCTTACTTTGTCGTCTACTTACATAGTTTATTTCACTAACTCATCAATGGCTGGAATTTAGTTTCTTTCAACATACTGGGATTTATAAAAATAATTGACTAAACACTATTAATTATAAAATAGTTAAAATGAATTATGAAGATTTTAAGCAACTAAAATGATTAAAGGCTGGAAAACACATTGATGGTGTATCCAAAGATCATTTTCATGTTGACCAGTTTCCTCTTAGCCAATTCTGTGCTTCAACTAGGACACTCCTTTACTCTAATTTTGCCATCACCTTCATAATCCGTCATTGCTCAGAGAGCCTTTCAGCCACTTCAGTACACAAGTCAAGGTCTCCTATCTGTGGCATCTGGAATCAAGAAAGAACATCTGATCAGGAAACATTATCTGGCTCCTCTCCTTAAACAGACAAGTCCCTTATTGTAGCAAAAATATACCTGGACTCTTTCCAGTGCTGTGGAAATTCTAACCTCTGCTTCCACATGGATTCACTCCATTACCCATCCACTCTGCTATATCCTGCACTGCCTTTCCATATGCCAGCTTTGAAAACTTGGGGAGGTGATCTAGACACAAGACACAAGAAGTACTGAATTTCCACAGTGCAATCCGTTCTGTCATTTAGGACAATGGGAGGGTATGAACTGCAAGACGAGTCATGGGAGCTTAGCCACTGCCTCCTCCCTTAACAACTCAGGGCTTTTCAGAGAATTCGGGGCTCTACTGTACCTATGACACAAGCCCTAAGGAAGAGGGGACTTCCTGTTCATCTCTTTAAGGGGACCAGCTCACTAGGATGTCACCCCAATAGCTCCACCCCCATTTCCCCATTTATTTCCTGCTTACTAGTCCTTGCTACTTTATTTATTCCTTGGCCATTATTTATAGCCTCCAGCCCACCTCTATAGTTGCTTTTTGTGCCATCTCATCTGGGCAGCCTTCAAAATTCCCTTAGTTATTTTTCACCTTAGCTTTCTATCAGTCTGTTTTGTTTGCTCTTTCTCCATCCATAAAAAAAAAGCAAAACTCCATAAAATATAGCTATCTAGAGTCTTTGTGACAAAGATGGACAGCTCCAAGTTCAACTAAACATCCAAACCCTTTTGAAGTTGAAAACAAAATTATAAATAATAAATCAGCCAGAGTATAAATATTTGATTGAAATTATCTGAGAAACTATCTCTGTAGGCATGCTGAATATGAATTGTCACATTCAACTAATTTGGGTAAAAGTTTTTTTCCTTCTTTTCAAGAATGGGGAAGTGCATGAATTGTGAAACTGCTGAATTTGTTCCAAATTGGAAAAGAGAGTTGGAAAGAGAAAAATAAGGAGGCAGCAAGTAGGTGGTAGAAGCATTGTTGTAGCAGTCTTTCTGGAAACTTGTTTCCATTGCTAAAATGAGCACATCACTTCAATTGGTTGGCAGGATTTCGCAGAGGCAGTTGTACAAGATTACAAGGTGTCATTTGTAGCTGTATTTGGCAGTTAATATTATGAAAATGCACCCTGTTGCTGTCATCTAATTTGATCTTTCAAGGCAAATCTAGCACAGATGAGTAGCAACAAAACATACTGACAAAAACTGGAACAAGAGAGAGCAGATTTAGAGCTTTCTGAGATAATGAAATATTACAAACTCATTCTCCAGATTATGAACTTCTGCCTTTTCCATTTTGTTCAGTTCAATTCAAAAGCAGACCTCTAAGAGAGTCCCAGTGGATGACCCAACACAATAGCATGACTGAAGCAATACACTAGTAAAGCAAACATCCCTGTGGGTATGTCCAATAAAATCCTTACTAGTGACAGCTGCTTACATGGACTTTATTTAGGTAAATAAATTCCAAAGAATGCCTGTTTATGCCTAATAAGTGTTATTGGCCTCACTTTTTGTATGAATGAACTAAAGTCAGGAGCTGAAAACCAATCCAGTGATACTTAGGCTGAGCCTTCCTGTCTGGACTTGACAAGCTCACCATGGGTAACTTCTGGAGATCTTCCAGGTGATAATGGCGCTATAGTATCCAACACCAGGCTTCCGCACCTCAGGCTGGGGGTGATGTATAGGAGGACTGCAGAGGACGATGGGCATTTGTGCAAAGAGGACCTCTATTAAGGACAAAGTCAGAGGCACAGAAGTCAAGTTAGGAGCCAGAGTCTAAAGGCCAAGAGTATTGATGCCTCTGGCCTTGCTTATTGTCACGACCTGGTTTTATTGTGATCAAAAAGCAATGCTGAGGACAGCCCTTGCCTGAAGACATATTAAAAGAAGTCTTGCCACACAATCCATTAGTCAGTGCTTCTCTCAAAGAATGTACGTTGTTTCTCGAAAAGAATCTACAAGTTACTTTTTAAAAAATTAATATAAGCATATTTGGGATGATCTGGATGACCAGTGACCAAATTTGTTTGTGTTTATGACTGCATTGGTGCCAAAAGGAACAGGTTTTTAATTGTCTCAGAACAACTGAAGAGAATGTAATATGTAAATGATAGGAAATCAGTCTTGAATATTCGTTGGAAGGACTGACGCTGAAGCTGAAGCTCCAATACTTTGGCCTCCTGACGCTAAGAACTGACTCGTTGGAAAAGACCTTGCTGCTGGGAAAGATTGAAGGCAGGAGGAGAAGGGGATGCCAGAGGATGAGATGGTTGGATGGCATCACCGACGCGATGGGCATGAGTTTGAGCAAGCTCCAGGAGATGGTGATGGACAAGGAGGCCTGGCGTGCTGCAGTCCACGAATGCGCTACTGAGCAACCGCAACAAAAGTGACAGACGTCAGAATGAAGGCTAAGCAAAGTTTCTGTGGGAAAGAGAGAAAAGCAAATTTTTAAAAAGAGAAAGAAAGAAAGAAAACTTGTCACACAACACATAGTGATATAGCCATACCAACATCAGAAGAACTGCAATAGTTTATACCTGGTTAATACTGAAACCTTTGGAATAAGAACTAATTTAAGGTTTATTGTACAGTTAAGTCACTCATGAATGCCACATTTTTCAGGTCCTCTATAATACATGGTTAAATTAAGCAAAAAAGAGGACATTTTGATAAATGCAAAGAACTACCTAACATAGGACAGACACACAGCCTGACTTCAAGAAGAACTAGCTCCAGAAATTAGGAAATTGCTCATAACTCTGACAGGAACCTCTCTCTCCCAGGTCTCTGCTGTGACCACTGACTCTTTCTCTGCTCTCTCCACTCCTTCACCATTCTCTTCTCTGCTCACAGCCTGCAATGCAAAATATGACTGCCCATAGCTAGCCAGCTTGAGGTAACAGGTCCATAGAGGAATGTGTTCCTCAACCCTTGATCTAAGTTTCCAGTGAATGGACTAGGTCAATGTAAGTCAAATTCTCACACCAAAATCAAGCAAGCAAAGGCTAGAGGGAGAGTTACTATTTTATACACAAACAACTGCTGGGAGCTACACAACTACCATAAATTAAGAGGAGGCAGTTAAGAAAGTCACTGAAAACTGGACAGATCTCTCCAAAAATGCTCGCAGTAAATGAAACATAGCGGTTGTGGTTTTTTGTGCAGTTCACAAAGACCAAAAAAAAAAAAAAAACTTGTATCTACAAAATCTTGAAAACACTGCTTTCTTATAACAGGGTTACAATAAATTCTTAACCAGTTTTCATTTTTTAAAAGGTTAGGTATGAGTACTCATCAACTATATTCCTCTCTTCCTCCAAAGTTTCCATGCCTTGTAAAGTCACCAAGACAGATGGGTCATGGTGGAGAATTCTGACAAAATGTGGTCCACTGGAGGAGGAAATATCAAACCATTTCAGTATTCTTGCTTTGAGAACCCCATGGGTAGTATGAAAAGGCAAAAAGATATGACATTGAAAGAACTCCCCAGGCTAGTAGCTGCCCAAAATGCTACTGGAGAAGAGTGGAGAAATATCTCCAGAAAGAAGGAAGAGGCTGAGTCAAAGTGAAAACAATACCCAGCTGTGGATGTATCTGGTGGTGGAAGTAAGGTCCAATGCTGCAAAGAACAATATTGCATAGGAAACTGGAATGTTAGGTCCATGAATCAAGGTAAATTGGAAGTGGTCAAACAGGAGATGGCAAGAGTGAACATCGACATTTTAAGAATCAGTGAACTAAAATGGACTGCAATGGACGAATTTAATTCAGAAGACCATTATATCTACTACTGTGGGCAAGAGTCCCTTAGAAGAAATGGGGTAGCCCTCATAGTCAACAAAAGAGTTCAAAATGCAGTACTTGAGTGCAGTCTCAAAGATGACAGAATGAGCTCTGTTTGTTTCCAAACTAACCAGTCAGTATCAGAATATCCAAGTCTATGTCCCAACCACTAATGCCAGGGAAGCTGAAGCTGAATGGTTCTATGAAGACCTACAAGACCTTCTAGAACTAATACCAAAAAAGAAGTCTTTTTCATCATATGGGTTTGGAATGCAAAAGTAGAAGAGATACCAAGAGTAACAAGCAAAATTTGCCTTGGAGTACAAAATGAGCAGGGCAAAGTCTAATGGAGTTTTGTCAAGAGAATGCACTGGTCATAAAAAATACCCTCTTCCAATAGCACAAGAGATTCTACACATGGACATCACCAGATGGTTGACACCAAAATCAGATTGATTATATTCTTTGCAGCCAAAGATGAAGAAGCTCTATACAGTCAGCAAAAACAAGACCAGGAGCTGACTGTGACTCAGATCATGAACTCCTTATTGCCAAATTCAGACTTAAATTTGAAGAAAGTAGGGAAAACCTCTACACTGTTCAGTTATGACCTAAATCAAATTCCTTACAATAATGTGGTGGAAGTGCCAAATAGATTCAAGGGACTAGACCTGATAGACAGAGTGTCTGAAGAACTATGGACAGAGGTTCATGACACTGAAGAGGAGGCAGTGATCAAGACCATCCACAAGAAGAAGAAATGCAAAATGGCAAAAGAGTTGTCTGAAGAGCACTTACAAATAGCTAAGAAAAGAAGAGAAGCTAAAGGCAAAGGAGAAAAGGAAAGATATTGGACTGTAAAGAAGGCTGAGTGCCAAAGAACTGATGCTTTTGAACTGTGGTGTTGGAGAAGACTATTGAGAGTGCCTTGGACTGCAAGGAGATCCAACCAGTCCATTCTGAAGGAGATCGGCCCTGGGATTTCTTTGGAAAGAGTGATCCTAAAGCTGAAGCTCCAGTACTTTGGCCACCTCATGTGAAGAGTTGACTCATTGGAAAAGACTCTGATGCTGGGAGGGATTGGGGGCAGGAGGAGAAGAGGATGGCAGAGGATAAGATGGCTGGATGGTGTCACTGACTCCATGGGTGTGGGTCTGGGTGAACTCCAGGGTTGGTGATGGACAGGGAGGCCTGGCATGCTGTGATTCATGGGGTTGCAAAGAGTCGGACACGACTGAGTGACTGAACTGAACTGATACCCATTTGAATGCAGAGTTCCAAAGAATAGCAAGGAGAGATAAGAAAGCCTTCCTAAGTGATCAATGCAAAGAAATAAAGGAAAACAACAGAATGGGAAGACTACAGATCTCTTCAAGAAAATTAGAGATACCAAGGGAATATTTCATGCAAAAGTGGGCATAACAAAGGACAGAAATGGTACGGACTTAACAGAAGCAGAAGATATACAAGAAAACACAGAAGTATACAAAAAGATCCTCATGACCCAGATAATCATGATGGTGTGATCACTCACCTAGAGCCAGACATCCTGGAATGGGAAGTCAAGTGGGCCTTAGGAAGCATGACCACAAACAAAGTTAGTGGAGGTGATGGAATTCCTGTTGGGCTACTTCAAATCCTAAAAGATGATGCTCTGAAAGTGATGCACTCAGTATGATAGCAAATCTGGAAAACTCAGCAGTGCAGAACTGGAAAAGGTCAGTTTTGATTCCAGTTCCAAAGAAAGGCAGTGCCAAAGAATGTTCAAACTACCACACAGTTACACTCATGTCACATGCTATCAAAGTAATATTCAAATTTCTCCAAGCTAGACTTCAACAGTATGTGAACCGAGAACTTACAGATGTTCAAGCTGGACTTAGAAAAGGTGGAGGAACCAGAGATCAAATTGCCAACATTCTTTGGATCATAGGGAAAGCAAGGGAATTCCAGAAAAACTTCTATTGCTGCTTCATTGACTACACTAAAGGCTTTGACTGTGTGGATCACAACAAACTGGAAAAATCTCAAAGAGATGGGGAAACCATACCACCTTACCTGTCTCCTGAAAAACCTGTATGCAGGTCAAGAGGCAACAGTTAGAACCAGACATGGAACAACAGACTGTTTCAAGATTAGGAAAAGAGTACATTAATTCTATATATTGTCTGCTTATTTAACTTCTATGCAGATACACCATGTAAAATGCTGGGCTGAATGAAGCACAAGCTGGAATCAAGATTTCCAGGATAAATATGAATAATTTCAGATATGCAGCTGACAGCACTCATATGCAGAAAGTGAAGAGGAACTAAAGAGCCTTTTGTGAAGTAAAATAAATGAGTGAAAAAGCTTGCCTAAAATTCAACATTCAAAAAACTAAGATCATAGCATCTGGTCCCATCATTTCATGTCAAATAGATGGGAAAACATTGGAAACAGTGAGAGACTTTATTTGGGGGCTCCAAAATCACTGAAGATGGTGAGTGCAGCCATGAAATTAAAAGACATTTGCTCCTGGGAAGAAATGAGATGACCAACCTAGACAGCATATTGAAAAGCAGAGACATTACTTTGTTGATAAAGATCCATATAGTCAAAGCTACGGTTTTTCCAGTAATCATGTACAGATGTGAGAGTTGGACCATAAAGAAGGCTGAGCACTGAAGAACTGATGCTTTAGAACTGTGAGGTTGGAGAAAACTCTTGAGAACCCCTTGGACCCCAAGATCAATCCAGTCAATCATAAAGAATATCAATCCTGAATATTCATTGGAAGGACCAATACTGAAGCTGAAGCTCCAATACTTTGTCCATTTGATGCGAAAAGTCTACTCATTGGAAAAGATTCTGGTGCTGGAAAAAACTGAAGGCTGAAGGAGAAGAGGGAGCAGGGGATGAGATGGTTAGATAGCATCACCAACTCAATGAACATATATTTGAGCAAACTCTAGGAGATACTGAAGGACAAGGAAGCTGCAGCAGTCCATGGTGTTACAAAGAGTCAGACATGACTGAGCAACTGAACCCCAACAATTTTGTAAATAAGTTCATTTGTATCTTTTTTTTAAGATTTTTACATATAAGTGATACCATATGATATTTGCCTTTCTCTGTTTGATTTATTTCACTCAATATGACAATCTCTAGGTCCTTCTGCTACTGCTACTGCTTCTGCTAAGTCGCTTCAGTCATGTCCAACTGTGTGCAACCCATAGATGGCAGGCTCCCCTATCCTTGGGATTCTCAAGGCAAGAACACTGGAGTGGGTTGTCATTTCCTTCTCCAATCTAGGTCCTTCTATGTTTCAGCAAATGGAGTTAGTTCATCCTTTTAATGGCTGAGTAATATTTCATTGTGTAATATGTACCACATTTTCTTTATCCATTCATCTGTCAGTGAACATTTAGGTAGCTTCCATGCTTGGCTATTGTAAACAATGTTGCAGTGAACATTGGGGGTGCGTGTGTCTTTTTGAATTATAGATTTCTCTAAATATATGCCCAGGAGTGGGATTGCTGGGTCATATGGTAGTTCTATTTTTAGTTTCTTAAGGAACTCCATGCTATTTTCCATAGTGGCTACACTAATTTACATTCTTACTAAGAATGTAGGAGGGCTCCCTTTTCTCCATACTCTCCCCAATATTTATAACTTGTAGACTTTTGATGGAGAAGGCAATGGCACCCCATTCCAGTACTCCTGCCTGGAAAATCCCTTGGCTGGAGGAGCCTGGCAGGCTGCAGTCCATGGGGTCACTGAGGGGTCACTGAGGGTCGGACTCGACTGAGTGACTTCACTTTCTCTTTTCACTTTCATGCATTGGAGAAGGAAATGGCAACCCACTCCAGTGTTCTTGCCTGGAGAATCCCAGGGATGGGGGAGCCGGGTGGGCTGCCGTCTATGGGGTCACACAGAGTCGGACACGACTGAAGTGACTTAGCAGCAGCAGACTTTTTGAGGATGCCTATTCTGACTGGTCTGAGGTGATACTTCATTCTAGTTTCCATTTGTAATTCTTTAATAATTATTGATGATGAGCATCTTTTCATGTGCCTATTGACCATCTGTATGTCTTCTTTGGAGAAATGTCTCTTTAGATCTTCTGCCCATTTGTGATTAGCTTGTTTGCTTTTTTATTATTGAATTTATGAGCTGTTTGTATATTTTGGAAATTAATCCCTTGTCAGTAGCATTGATTGGAAATATTTTTTCCCATTCTGTGGGTTGTCTTTTATTTTATTTATGGTTTCCTTTGCTTTGCAAAAGCTTATAAGTCTGATTAGGTCTCATTTGTTTATTTTTTTTTCTGTTATTTCTATTGTTTTAGGAGACTGACTTATGGAATCGTTAGTGCAATTCATGTCAGAGAATATTTTGCTTATGTTCTCTTCTAGGAATATGACATCATGTCATATTGAAGTCTTTAACCCATTTTGAATTTTTGTGTATGGCATGAGGGAGAATTCTAACTTCATTGATTTCCATGCAGGTGTTCAATTTTCCCAACACTACTTGCTAAAGAGACTGTCTTTTCTTATTTTATTTTCTTGCCTTCTTTACTAAAGTTGTGTGGGTTTATTTCTTGGCTCTCTATTCTGTTCCTTTGATCTATGTGTCTGTTTCTGTTCCAAACCAGTGTTTGGATTACTGCAACTTTGTAATATTGACGGAAGTCTGGGAGGATTATGCCTCCAAGCTTATTCTTTTCCCTCATGTTCGCTTTGGCAATTATGGATATTTTGTTGTTCCCTGTAAATTTTAGTGTTATTTCTTTGAGTTCTGTGAAAACGTCATGGGTAATTTGATAAAGGTAGAATTAAATCCATAGATTTCTTTGGGTAGTATAGCCATTTTAATGATATTAATTGCTCAATTCAAGAGCATGGGATATCTTTCCATATCTTTGAATCATATTCAATTTCCTTTATCAGTGTTTCATAGTTCTCAAGTCTTTCAACTCCTTGGTTAGGTTTATTCCTAAGTAGTTTTTTTCTTTTGGATGTAATTTTCAAAGGGATTTTTTTTTTTTTACTTTCCCTTTCTGATATTTCATGGTTAGTGTAAAAAAATGTAACATATTTCTATATCTTAACCCTGTATCTTACTACCTTGCTGAATGTTATCCACATATAATGAAGAATGTCTTGTCTTCTAAAATATAGACATTAAACGTTGTATCATAACTGTGTTAATATTTTATAGTTTCACAGTACTGAAGAAGGAACAAAAGCTTCCTGACATCTATCCTTACTCCTAATGACCAGGAAGGACAATGACAAAGGCATCTGGACCTCTGGAAAAGGGGCCCTTCAAGCTCCAGTTATAGCTGCTCCTCACTTTAATAAATCTATAACTTGAAATCCAGAGTTTTACACTTCAGTTGTGAATAGTTTGACAAATTCAAACTGATTCAATACCCTAAAGGATGAATATTTACTGTGAGAAACTATTTAATTCATTCTCAATTTCTACAACAATTATGATCAGTGAAAGTATTCTTACTAATCTGAGATTTCTTTTAGGTGAGAATAGTGGCCTTTTTATATACTAAAGACATTCCATCTGGATTTCCTTCTTTATAATCATTTCAATCCAAGTTTCTGCCCTTGGGAATCTGGTATTGAGTGCTCTGTGTCTATTTGACTTTTATAAATTTAGGAGATAACTTTTTTGTTTCTATCCTGGAGTTGTCTTGTTGTGTAGTTATTTGCTATTAATATTTAAACATATCTTAACAGGCTATCCCTAATGAACAATACTTTTACAAAACACATTATTCCTTAGCCATTTTATGCATAAGGAAAATCTAAGTTGTGTATATAATCCAGAATGATGTGAAAATCTGAACCATTAGCCATCTAGTAAAAGACAGTATTTCTACTCTTCTTCTAAATAATGTTAGTGATTCTCATCACCCTTTATGTCCTTAAAACCACTGAAGACTCCAAAAGAATTCTTTATGTGTTACACCTATTGATATTTACCTCATTAGAAATTGAAGCTGACATATTTAAGAAATATTTACCTGTTTAAGGATGACAATAGTAAACCCAATGCCTATTAAGATAGACATATTTAATGAAAAATAACTATCTTTTTCAGAAGAAAGAAGTTTTAGTGTAAAGAGTGGCATTAATTTTTCACTTTGCAAAGTTTTTCAATGTCTGGCTTGACAGAAGACAGCTGGATTTTAATATCTGTTTCTGTATTCAGTCTGTTCTAATATGTTATTTTCACTGTAGCTTATGAAGGAAATACAGCTTAATTCAGATGTAGTGGGGAAAGAAAGTGTATTTTACTAGGCTTTCCAGATAATTGAGGCTATTCCTCCTACATATTAAAGCAAAACTCTACACGTGGTAGCTTCTTATAAATTTTCTGCAGTGTAAAATCTGAAACTACCTCAGTGAACTGTACATAGTCTTATTACATTAAAATCCTTTGGTCTGTCTTGCACTCTGGACACATCTTTTAACCATTCATGATCTTGTAGTGTCATACATTGGTTATTTCAAAAATATTGGTTTCCTGAATTGTGCAGATTTTCCAAATGTTGACATTATATTATTATACAATATCAAAGAATCACATTTCTCATCAGAAAAAACTTTAAGTATTAGGAAGCTCTTAAGCTTATAGTTGAAAATACAAATTTTCCAATTTTTGTATCTTTGCTTGAATGCTCTAATTTTATTAACAGCAAATGCTGTCAGTTGCTTTCCTTTAAGAAAAGGAAAGCATTTTTTTTTATTTTTTATTTTTTTTAGAAAATGTCTGTCAAATGCCCAAGTCTAAACAACCTAAGTTTAAATCTCAATTATTCTTTCAAATAAAAATGATGTTTCATGGGAAAAGTCAGTTGTTCAGCTCATAAACAATTGGATGCTTTTACTTCCCCGGAGACAATCATCATATTTTAATGCATCAGAAATGCTTTAAGTATTTCCCATTCTACTACATGAAATGTTACAAACACTCAAGGGCTGAGATTTAATAACATTCATAATTCATCAGGGACGTTGTTAGGTGAAACTGGCCTCTTTTGTAACTGTAAATGTGTGGCAAGGCAGAATGCAATGGCTGCAAGTATGGTTTGGTGCCACCGCTTGGAGTTTTTCCTGAGGAACCCCCTTTTACTCATCATTGCTTTTGTCCCAACAGTGCAAATGTCAATACAGTGAAAAAGACAAATTTGATATAATGATCTTAACAACTTGACAAATTATTACTTTTATTAGAATGGAGATATGTGAAACAATGATTTTCAAACCATAATCTTCATCGTCCTGGGACTCAGAGCAGATGGCTATCTTATGGTATTTATAACATGGGTAGAAGAAAGATATATGACAACAGCAACACAAAATGAGAGAGGGAAATAAATGGCTTAAACACTTGCATTGTTTGGAAAATGAAATAGACCAATTTAAGGTAGATTGTAGCAAACCAAGAATGTATATTGTAACCTCGACTATAATCATTAAAATAATACTGCAAAGCTATTTAGCCAAAATGTAATAAAAGAGATAAAATGTTGTATTTTTAAAATTTTGCTTATGTGGCAAAAAACGTCAGAAAAGTGAAGAAAAAAAAAAAGTCAGGAAAAAACGAGTAAGACAAATGGAAAATAAATCACAAAATAATAGAACAAGTTACCTAAAAGAAAAGAAGCAGATATGTTACAATAATAATGTTAATAATGACTGAGATTCCAGGCCCTGTGTTAGACACTTCACATGAATATTTCATTGTCTTCTCACCAATTCAATAGACAAGTATTACTATCTCCATTTTATTACTGATAGGAAAACTGAGACTTTTAGTAAGGAGCAGAGTCAGCTTTAGAATCACAGTTACCTGACCACAAAACTCAAGTTTTTAACCATTCTGGTAGTATGTTTCTCTTTGTGTTATAAAGAAAAACCAAGACTCTGGACAAACAAACCTACAAAGTGATGAATTTCTCTGCACAATGGGAACATGTTAATAGTATGTTCAGCTTACTATAACACAAAGAAAGCTAATGTACGTACATATAAGTATATATAGTATATATATATACACCTAAAGATGTAAAACACAATAAATATAAATGAGATACAAATAAAAACTTCCCTGGTGTTTCAAATAAAATAAAAACTTCCACAGTCATCATGACAGTATAGTACTGGCACAAGGACAGAAATACAGATCAATGGAACAAAATAGAAAGCCCAGAGATAAATCCACACACCTATGGACAGCTTATCTTCGACAAAGGAGGCAAGAATATACAGTGGATTAAAGACAATCTTTTTAACAAGTGGTGCTGGGAAAACTGGCAACCACTTGTAAAAGAATGAAATTAGATCACTTTCTAACACCATACACAAAAATAAACTCAAAATGGATTAAAGATCTAAACGTAAGACAAGAAACTATAAAACTCCTAGAGGAGAACATAGGCAAAACACTCTCTGACATAAATCACGGCAGGATCCTCTATGATCCACCTCCCAGAATACTGGAAATAAAAGCAAAAATAAACAAATGGGATCTAATTAAAATTAAAAGCTTCTGCACAACAAAGGAAACTATAAGCAAGGTGAAAAGACAGCCTTCTGAATGGGAGAAAATAATAGCAAATGAAGCAACTGACAAACAACTAATCTCAAAAATATACAAGCAGCTTATGCAGCTCAACTCCAGAAAAATAAATGACCCAATCAAAAAATGGGCCAAAGAACTAAATAGACATTTCTCCAAAGAAGACATACGAATGGCTAACAAACACATGAAAAGATGCTCAACATCACTCATTATCAGAGAAATGCAAATCAAAACCACAATGAGGTACCATTTCACACCAGTCAGAATGGCTGCGATCCAAAAGTCAACAAGCAATAAATGCTGGAGAGGGTGTGGAGAAAAGGGAACCCTCTTACACTGTTGGTGGGAATGCAAATTAGTACAGCCACTATGGAGAACAGTGTGGAGATTCCTTAAAAAATTGCAAATAGAACTGCCTTATGATCCAGCGATCCCACTGCTGGGCATACACACCAAGGAAACCAGAATTGAAAGAGACACGTGTACCCCAATGTTCATTGCGGCACTGTTTATAATAGCCAGGACATGGAAGCAACCTAGATGTCCATCAGCAGATGAATGGATAAGAAAGCTGTGGTACATATACACAATGGAGTATTACTCAGCTATTAAAAAGAATACATTTGAATCAGTTCTAATGAGGTGGATGACGCTGGAGCCGATTATACAGAGTGAAGTAAGCCAGAAAGAAAAACACCAATACAGTATACTTACACATATATATGGAATTTAGAAAGATGGTAATGATAAACCTTACGCAAGACAGCAAAAGAGACACAGATGTATAGAATAGCCTTTTGGACTCTGTGGGAGAGGGAGAGGGTGGGATGAGTTGGCAGAGTGGCAGTGTAACATGTATGATATCATAAGTGAAACGAATCGCCAGGCCAGGTTTGATGCAGGATGCAGGATGCTTGGGACTGATGCACGGGGATAATCCAGAGAGAGGGTGTGGGGCGGGAGAGGGGAGGTGGGGGTCGGGATTGGGAGTTCATGTGTATTCGTGGCTGATTCATGTCAATGTATAGCAAAATGAATACAGTATTGTAAAGCAAAACAAACTAAAAAAATAAAAATTAATTTTAAAAAAATAGGTAAAAAAAAAAAAAAAACAACTTCCCTGGTCCCTCAGACAGCAAAGAATCCACCTGCAGTGCAAGAGACCTGGGTTCAATCCCTAGGTTGGGAAGATCTCCTGGAGAAGGGCATGGCAACCCACTCCAGTATCCTTGCCTGGAGAATTCCCATGGACAGAGGAGCCTGGTGGGCTACATCCATGGGGCTGTGTCAATCAGACACAACTTAGTGACTAAGCACACAATACAGGTTTGTATATAACGTCCCCTTCATAGATCACAACTTTGTCATGGCGAAGAGACTTGCAAAACTCAGTGAAGCTATGACCTTGCTGTGCAGGGCCAGCAAAAACAGATGGGTCATATGAAGAGTTCTGACAAAATATGGTCCCCTGGAGAAGGAAATGGCAACCCACTCCAGTATTTTTATCTGGAGATCTCCATGGACAGTATGAAAAAGCAAAAAGATATGACATCAGAAGATGAACTGCCGAGGTTGGAAGATCTCCAATATGCTACTGGGAAGGAGCAGAGAGCAATTACCAATAGCTCCAGTAAGAACAAGACTGGGCCAAAGCAGGAATGACATTCAGTTGTGGATGTGTCTGGTGGTGAAAGTAAAGTCCAGTGCTATAAAGAACAATATGGCTTAGGAACCTGAAATGTTAGGCCCTGAATCAAGGTAAACTGGGCATGGTCAACAGGAGATGGCAAGATTGAACACTGACATCTTGGGAATCAGTGAATTAAAATGGACGGGAATGGGCGAATTTAATTCAGATGACCATTATATCTACTACTGTAGGCAGGAATCCCTTAGAAGAAATGGAGTAGCCATCATGGTCAACAAAAGAGTCCACAATGCAGTTGTTGCTTAGTTCTTAAGTTGGGTCCAACTCTTTTGCAATCCCATGAACCATAGCCCACCAGGCTCCACTGTCCACAGGATTTTCAAGGCAAGAATATTGGAGTGGGTTGCCATGCCACCTCCACCAAAATGTAGTAGTTGGCTGCAATCTCAAAAACAACAGAATAATCTCTAGTACCTTTCCAAGGCAAAGCATTCAATATCACAGTAATCCAAGTCTATGTGCCAACCACAGAGTCAAAGAAACTGAAGTTGACTGGTTCTATGAAGAACTACAACACGGCCAAGAACTAACACCAAAAGACATCCTTTTCATCATATGAGATCGGAATGCAAAAGTAGGAAGTCAAGACATATCCAGATTAACAGGCAAGTTTGGCCTTAGAGTACAAAACGAAACAGGGAAAGATTGACAGAGTTTTGTCAAGAAAACACACTGGTCATAGCAACAACTTTTCCCAACAACTCAAGACAGGACTCTATGCATCACTAGATGGTCAATACTGAAATCAGAATGATTATGTTCTTTGCAGCTGAAGTTAGGGAAGCTCTACATAGTCAGGTGTTGTTATCTTCATTGCCTCCACCAAAGTTTGGTCTCAGATCAAACAACAGGGAGGGAACACAGCCCTGCCCATCAACAGAAAATTGGATTAAAGATAACTAAGCATGGCCCTAAGAATCTGCCTGCAATGCAGGAGACCTGGGTTCGATTCCTGGATTGGGAAGATCCCCTGGAGAAGGAACTGGCAACTCACTCCAATATTCTTGCCTAGAGCATCCCCATGGACAGAGGAGGCTGGCAGGCTACAGTCCACGGGGTCGCAAGAGTCGGACACAACTTAGCGACTAAACACCACCACCACCACCACCTCCACCACCAAGCATGGCCCTGCCCATCAAAACAAGGCCCAGTTTTCCCCACAGTCAGTCTCTCCCATCAGGAAGCTTCCACAATGTCTTATCCTTATCCTTCAGAGGGCAGACAGAATGAAAACCACAGTCACAGAAAACTAACCAATGTGATCATGGGGTCACAAAGAGTTGGACTCGACTGAGCGACTGAACTGATGCAGTCAGTAGAGACAAGACCTGAACTGGCAGTGGCTCAGATCATGAGCTCCTTATTGAAAGTGTTAGCCATTCAGTCGTGACTGACTCTCTGTGACCCCCTGGACTGTAGCCCACCAGGTATTCTCCAGGCAAAAGTACTGGGATGGGTAACCATTCCTTACCCCAGGGAATCTTCCTGACCCAGGTATCAAACCTAGGTCTCCTGCATTGCAGGGGGATTCTTTGCACTCCGAGTCACCAGAGAAGCCTCCTTAGTTTAATTTTTTTTTTTAAGTAAAGCTTAAATTGAAGAAAGTAGGGAAAACCACTAAGTCATTCAGGTAGAACCTAAATCAGATCCCTTATGATTATACAGTGGAAGTGAAGAATAGATTAAGGGATTATATCTGGTAGACAGAGTGCCTGGAGAATTATGAACAGAAGTTTGTAACATTATACAGGAGGCAATAACCAAAACCATCCCAAGAAAAAGAAATGGAAGAAGACAAAGTGTTTATCTGAGGAGACTTAATAAATGGCTGAGGAAAGACGAGAAGCCAAATGCAAAGGCAAAAGGGAAAGACATACCCAACTGAAAGCAGAGTTCCAGAGAATAGCAAGGAGAGATAAGAAGGCGCTCTTAAATGAACAATGCAAAGAAATCGAGAAAAACAATTGAATGGGAAAGACTAGAGATATTCATAAATTGGAGATATCAGTGAAATATTTCATGCAAGGATGGGCACAATAAAGGACAGAAATGGTAAAGACCTAACAGAAGCAGAAGAGATTAAGAAGAGGTGGCAAGAACACACAGAAGAACATGCAAGAAAGGTCTTAATGACCTGAATAACCATGCTGGTCTCATCACTCACCTAGAGGGTGGAGTCACTCATCCTGGAGTGTGGAGTCAAGTGGGCCTTCAGGAGCATTACAGTGAACAAAGCTAGTAGAGGTGATGGGATTCCAGCTGAGCTATTTAAAATCCCAAAAGATGATGCTATTAAAGTGCTGCACTCAATATGCCAGGAAATTTGGAAAACTTAGCAGTGGCCACAGGACTGGAAAAGATCCGTTTTCATTACAATAGCAAAGAAGGACAATGCCAAAGAATGTTCAAACAACCATACAATTTGCATTCATTTCACATGCTAGCAAAGTTATGCTCAAAATCCTTCAGGCTAAGCTTCAGCAGTATGTGAACAAAGAACTTCCAGATGTACAAGCTGGGTTTTGAAGAGGCAGAGGAATCAGAGGTCAAATTACCAACATTTGTTGGATCATGGAGAAAGCAAGGGAGTTCCAGAAAAAAAAAAATTTACTTCTGTTTTAATGACTATGCAATGCCTTTAATTACGTCGGTCACAACAAACTGTGGAAAACTCTTAAAGAGACAGGAGTACCATACCACCTTATCTGTTTCCTGAGAAACTTACATGTAACACCTGACTGGTTCAAAATCGGGAAATGAATACAATAGGCTATGTACTGTTACCTTGCTTATTTAACTTCTGTGCATAGTACTTCATGTAAAATGCCAGGCTAGGACAAATCACAACCTGAAATCAAGACTGCTGGGAAAAAATATCAACAACCTCAGATATGCAGATGATAACACTTTAATGGCAGCAAGTGGACAGGCTCTCTTTAGAGCCTCTTGACGAGGGTGAAAGAGGAGAGTGAAAAAGCTGGCTTGAAATTTAGCATTCAAAAAGCTAAGATTATGGGATCTGGTCCCATCCCTTCATGGCAAATAGAAGGGGAAAAAGTGGAAGCAGTGACAGGTTTTCCTTTGTTGGGCTCCCAAATCACTGAGTTAGTGACTGCAGCTGAAAAGCTATGACAACCTAGGCAGTGTATTAACAAGCAGAGACATCACTTTGCCAATAAATGTCCATATAGTTAAAGCTATGATTTTTCCAGTAATCATATACAGATGTGACAGTTGGACCATAAAGAAGGCTGAATACCAAAGCATTGATACTTTCAAATTGTGGTGCTGGAAAGACACTTGATGGACTGCAAGAAGATCAAACCAGTCCATCCCAAAGGAAATCGACCCTGAATATTCATTGGAAGGACTGATGCTGAAGCCAAAACTCCAATACTTTGGCCACCTGATGCGAAGAGCTGATTCCTTGGAAAAGACCTTGATGCTGGGAAAGATTGAAGGCAGGAGGAGAAGAGGGTGACAGAGGACAAGATGGTTGGATGGCCTCACCAATTCAGTGAACATGAATTTGAGCAAACTCCGAGAGATAGGGAAGGATAGGGAAGCCTGGTGTGCTGCAGTCCATGGAGTCAAAACAGTAGGACACAACTGAGTGACTGACAGCAACAATATAATGTATCTGTGGATGTATATCTATTGATCCATATCTATCTCTACCTTTTAGACCAGAGCCTGACATTGAAAGAACGCTTCTTTTGAAACAATTACATGTGTATGAATAGGATTGATTTTACTTGAATCATAATTGTTTTTTAAATTAGTTTCAAAAGGTTTTAAAATCTAGTGACAGAAAACCATAAAATTAGTTCAATGTAAAATCAGTTAGTATTTATCCAAACATTAGATTTCTTGGCGTTTAGGCACTTTGAGGAAAAAAAAACTTGAGAAACAGAAATAATGGAGCTAAAGAACAGCACGTGTGCTGAGCTAAGTTGCTTCAGTCATGTCTGACTCTTTGCGACTCTGTGGACTACAGCCCAGGAAGCTCCTCTGTCCTTGAGATTCTTCAGGCAAAAATACTGGAGTGGGTTGCCCCGCCCTCCTGCAGGGGATTTTCCTGGCCCGGGGATCAAACCCTCATCTCTTATGTCTCTTGCACTGTCAGGCAGGTTCTTTACCACTAGTGCCACCTGGGAGCCCCAAAGAACAGCATAGATATATAATTACTGTATGGCTGTTCTTCAGGTTTAGAGGCTTGTAATGATTTCTGTATAGCTTAATTTCCTCATTACTTTATCATTTTCATTTCCACTTGTTTGGGTGTATATCCAGAGAATGCCATGTGCTCAATTGTCTGCCTCTTTTCTCTGAAAGCCAGAAATAAGACCATTCTTATTTACCCTCACCATTTGGAAAGCACAGACACCTGTGGTCAGTCAATTATAAAACTGAGTGGATACATGAATATCCAGAAGCAGTTTAAATACTCCTGACTCTAAGTTCCTGAAGAAATACACCATCTTATTTCATCATCATGACCAAAGTTTCATTGGTGAAAAACTGATGAGATGAGGGAGAAAGGATGTGAGAATCAATGACACAAATTAAAATATCAAGTGATCCAAAACCTAGTTATACTTCTTTATGTTTAGTTTTGGCAAATAAGAGAAACAGTTTGTACCATTTCTTAAGCATCTATATCCATAGGCATAATGGAGATGCTGGCTGAAAGAATAGACAATTTAGGATTAAAATTTAGTCAAGGTGGAATATCCTAGAGAGGCATAGTCAAAGGCTGGCTGGGTGTCTTCTGACAACAAACATTCAAGCTAAAATCTTTCAACAAAACATTTTATAGAAGAGACAAAAATTTTTCTGGCTGATCTAAGTTATTCTATGCAATTCTGAGAGATATTTTATTCTCTACAAATTGTTTATCAATATTACTTGTTTCAATGAATATATGCTTCAAGGTCCTTGAAAAAATTCACCAAAGCCCAAGGTAAAGAATAATTCAAATTAAGAATAACTTAACTGAATTCTTCACACAATCTTCTACATTTCAAATCACTGGTGAATGCTCCTTCCATGTGTCACCCTTGAAGAGACATTAGCCCTTCTGTCAGCTCAAATTCCTAATGTGAGTGTTCTGAGGCTTGCACCTTACCCAGCACTACGCTAGACCACTGGGGGATACACCTGAAGTACACTATTTGCAAGCCTCCTCGGATAACCACATTGCCTTCTTGCTTTTCTTTTTCTTTGGAGCAGTTTTGTTCACCGTCTCCTGTACAATATTATGAACCTCTGTCCATAGTTCTTCAGGCACGCTGTTAACTAGATCTAGTCCCCTGAATCTTTTTGTTGCCTCTACTGTGAATTCATACAGAATTTTATTTAAGTCATACCTGGCTGGTCCAGTGTTTTTCCCGATTTTCTTTAGTTTAAGCCTGAATTTTGCTATGAGAAGCTGGTGATTTGAGCCGCAGTCAGCTCCAGGTCTTGTTTTTGCTGATCGTATATTTCTGGGTAACTGGACAACACCACCACCTGGAATCCAGACATAGCTCTGGTCCTAAGGAACTGATCCTTTCTTTGTTGTTGTTCAGTTGCTAAGTCATGTCCAACTGCTTGCAACCCCATGAACTGCAGCACATCTGACTTCCCTGTCCTTCACTATTTCTCAGAGTTTGTTCAAATTCATGGCCATTGAGTCAGTAATGCTATCTAACCATATCATCCTCTGCTGCCCCCTTCTCCTTTGGCCTACAATCTTTCCCACCACCAAGGTCTTTTCCAATGACTTGACTCTTGGCATCAGGGGGCTGAAGTATTGGAGCTTCAGCTTCAGCATCAGTCCTTCCAATGAATATTCAGGACTGATTTCCTTTGAATTGACTGGTTTGTTCTCCTTGAAGTCCAAGGGACTCTCAAGAGTCTTCTCCAACACCACAGTTCAAAGGCATCAATTCTTTGGCACTTAGCTTTCTTTATAGTCCAACTCTCACATCCATACATGACCACTGGAAAAACCATAGCCTTGACTAGACGGACCTTTGTTGGCAAAGTAACGTCTCTGCTTTTTAATATGCTGTCTAGATTGGTCATAACTTTCCTTCCAAGGAGCAAGAATCTTAATTTAATGGTGGCAGTTACCATCTGCAGTGATTCTGGAGTCCAAGAAAAGAAAACCTGTCAGTGCTTTCACTGTTTCCCCATCTGCTGCTGCTGCTGCTGCTAGTCACTTCAGTCGTGTCCAACTCTCAGCGACCCCATGGACTGCAGCCCACCAGGCTCCTCCATCCATGGGATTTTCCAGGCAAGAGTACTGGAGTGGGGTGCCATTGCCTTCTCCGGTTTCCCCATATATTTGCCGTGAAGTGATGGGACCAGATCCCTTGATCTTAGATTTTGAATGGTGAGTTTTAAGCCAGCTTTTCCACTCTCTTCTTTCATCCTTATCAAGAGGCTCTTTAGTTCCTCTTCACTTTCTGCAATTAGAGTGATATCATCTGCATATCTGAGGTTGTTGATATTTCTCCCAGCGATCTTGATTCCAGCTTGTGATTTATCCAGGCTGGCATTTCCCATAATGTACTCTGCATAGAAGTTAAATAATCAGGGTGACAGTATAGAGCCTTGATGTACGCTTTTCCCAATTTTGAAGCAGTCAGTTGTTCTATATAACGTTCTAACTGTTGCTTCTTGATCTGCATACAGGTTTCTCAGGAGACAGGTAAGATGGTCTGGTATTCCCATCTCTTTAAATATTTTCCACAGTCTATTCTGATCCATACAGTCAAAGATCATTTCCTTAGGAAATCAAAATACACACTCCAAAATGGAGACTAAAACAAGACTATAAAATATTAAGACATGATAACTGTGACAGAGAGAGAGAGCTGTGTTTTAAGTGAATCACAAAGGAAGAATAGAATTTTGATAAGTGAAGATGGAAAAATGGATATTCATTTATCCTTTTGCTCCTATTTCATCACCATTGGAAGGTGAAAATGAGAAAAAGATATTTGGGATCAGTGAGAATACTAGCCTGTCTAGAAAAGAGTTTGATATGACGAGTAAAGGAAAGTGCATTAATAATTGTTGAGTGTCTATCATGGTGAGGCAGTATTATTAGTAGATACGAATATGAGTGTGGATATAGACAAAATTATAGATATCAATTAACGCTTAGGCCTTCAGCAGCCCTTGGTAGTAAAATTGGTGTTGCCCACATTTTGAAAATAGAAAACTACAACTTAAGTCATGCACCTAACAAGTGGTAGTGAAGCTAGGAGTCAAATCCATGTCCTTCTGACTGTAACATTTCTTATTACATAAGGCTTAGATATGTGTCAGTCTGAGCCTTAGAAATTACAGTTTTATCTAGAACAATGCTGAATCAGTGGGCAAGCAAAACACTAACCCCTCTTCGACGCTCAGAGAGGCCTCTCATTTCCCATGAAGTGCTCCTTGTGGTTGGACGGGTGCACAGAGCAACTCAGGATCTCCCATCCTTGGAGATCTTGGCTAAAACAGAGGCCAACCAGAGACCACCGTTTAGCCACAGTTTGTTTACAGGATGACATAATCTGAGGTCTAATAACTACAGGGACAAACTAGATTCTTGCATTAATCTACTTTACAGAAGAAAAAAATAACCCAGATCTGATGACTGGAAATATTTGGCTTAATGAACTAGTGGTCTTTTTCCCTTAACAGTTGCTAGTAATACTAACTTGACTGCTTTGGCAAACAGAGAATCTGAATATATTATATCTACCTACATCACAATGTTACTACCTAGTGGTTAAATATAAACTAATTTTCCATATTAATGTTATGAGGGAATAAGATAATATGCCCCTGATGTCCAAGTCACCAAATAATTTTTTGAAAATTGAGTTCAAATCTTTTTTCTGTGATGATCAGAATTTGTACCTGCTAATATGTACACATAACAAATATTTGTTGAGCCTTCTTTTTCTCCTCTGAACTTGCTCTTTTCTGAACCACCTTTAAAAAAGTAGCTTTTCATACATGTAAAACGATAATAGGAAAATGTCTTCTGAGTGCACCTTCAAGGACCCTCAAGCACCAGACAAAAACTGATGTGGCTAATGATTTTATCACATAGGGGCAAAAGCGTCTTAGTTAGTTATACTGAGGAACTAAGATGCTCTCAGCATGCACTGAAAGATTTAAAAGAAATGTGACTCCTGGTTACTATTTTCAAGCTTACCAGGAAGGAAAATAAGCCTAAACCAAAGAAGAACAAAAACTTACACAACTAAGGAGAGAATTGTGAATGCCACAGACTACAGATATCACAGAAAGACTAAATAAAGGATTGTGATGGGCAGGAGCAGTCAAAGAAGGTTTCAAGAACGTGGCAGATGATCTTAAAACTCCCAGTCATCTGCTCCTTTTCCTGTAAGAGCAGTATCCAGGCCCTCCCTTGCCCTGCCTCTTCATGAGTGAACTATATTTCCACATCCCACTGCACTGCTTGGCTCGGTGACAGTAGGATACAAGTCTATGCATGTAACACAGCATGACCAACCAGGAATTCGAGATGCACCGGTAAGGCTGTTCAATCTCTTCAGTTACTACCTTCTGCCAAGAGAACAGTATGTCCTAGATAAGCTACAAAAGCTGCCCTTAATCAGCCAGGAATTACCAAATCCACTGAGTCATAAAATGAACAGAGAACAGAAGCAAGCCATCGAATGATGGAGATAATCTGGCCTGAACAGGTGAGGCAAGCACAGATAAGTTGCATGAACAAGTGGTCGGCCGAGTGCCGAAGAATTGATGCCTTTGAACTGTGGTGTTGGAGAAGACTCTTGAGAGTCCCTTGGACTGCAAGGAGATCCAACCAGTCCATTCTGAAGGAGATCAACCCTGGGATTTCTTTGGAAGGAATGATGCTAAAGCTGAAACTCCAGTACTTTGGCCACCTCATGCGAAGAGTTGACTCACTGGAAGAGACTCTGATGATGGGAAGGATTGGGGACAGGAGGAGAAGGAGACGACAGTGGATGAGATGGCTGGATGGCATCACAGACTCGATGAATGTGAGTCTGAGTGAACTCGGGAGTTGGTGATGGACAGGGAGGCCTGGCGTGCTGCAATTCATGGGGTCGCAAAGAGTCGGACACGACTGAGCGGCTGAACTGAACTGAACAAGTGGTCATGATCTCAGTGTCATCTATGTCTGTTTGCTTTGGGGGTTAGGGGAGCCTACAGTTAGTTGATGGAGGAAGAAAATCTCAGGGCTGGTACAGAGATGGATGGCCTCCTTGCAGTGAAAGCTGAAAGTGAATGATCTGGAAGGCAGCCATGAAGTGAAATGTTCCCAGTGGACACAACTGTGAGCAGTGCACTTGCTTATTTACCTTGAATGGAGGGAGAGATGAGTTTTACTTGGACTCCTGTGTAGTGACAATGATCAAATCCATCCCGTGAAGCGAAATTGAAAGGCTGGAGACACAGGGAAGCATGGATGGGCCTATTGGCATGAGCACAAGTGTGTGAATCTGTGCTTCTCACACTGACGCCCAAAGAGAAGAGTCCCTTGACAACCTGGCAAAGGTCTACTTTCCTTGATCAGGTGCTTTTCTCAGCCACCCCTCTACTTGTGCAATGAGTCCCTGATGGCCATGGTGTCAGGAGAAAGTGCTATGCAGAGGCCCCCAAACATAGGATCCTTCTCCCTAAGGATCCTGCCACTGGTGAAAGTTCAGTGTGCCTAACATTGAGCCTTGACACTTGAAGAGACCATTCAACCACCTGGTGGTGAGTTGATTACATCAGACCTCTTTCAACATAGAAGGAATATCAATTTGTTCTTACTGAACTAAAGCCTGTTGTAAATGGGATTTGCTCTCCCTGTCCACAGTGCCTCTCATGGGCTTGCAGGGTATCTGATATACCAACATGGGATCCCGCACAGCGTCAGTGCAAGCTAAGGCCACGACTAACCAGCTGTAGGACCTCAGACAAGTTACTCTCTCTGAGCCTCAGCTGCCTCATCTGAAAATGAAGAATTTAATAATAATTGTCTTGGTTTTAATGCATATGAAGGCTTTAATATAATAAGTCCATAGTGAATTTTAGCTCTGTGTCCTATACTTGTGCTTTATTTAGCCTCCTTATCATGAGTTGTCTTGGAGGGATAGTAGTACAGGGTGGGGCCTGAAACCCAGTAAATATTAGCTGTTATATTACGAGTGTGACTTCCATGAAGACTAAGACCAACACAGCTTCACTGCTGACTGATGTCTGGCATTGCACCATCAAAGGCTCTTTTCCTTTGGCTTGATGCAATGTGGGAGGAATCCACTTTGCTGAAAATATTTGTTTAATTGTTTGCTCCCAAAAGAAAGTTACTGTTATATATAAGATTAGGTAGTAAAATAACTTTCAAAGTTGTAGCCTTTGATCAGAGGGGAAATAAATAAAAGACAAAAAATAGGAAAGATAAACAAAACCAAGAGCTGTTTTTTGAAAAGATAAAATCAATAAGCCTTCTGCTAGGCTCATCAAGGAATAAAGAGAGTGGACTCAACTAACCAACATAAAAAATAAAAGAGAAGAAATTACAACTGATATCACAGAGATTTTAAAAATCACAAAAAAATACTACAATTATACATCAACAAATTGGACAGCCTAGATGAAATGAACAAATTTCTAGAAACATACAAACAGCCAACACTGAATCAGGAAGAAATAAACAATTTGAATAGACTGATCATTAATAATGAGATTGATTTAGTCATCAAGATTCCCCCAGTAAGCAAAAGTGCAGCACCAGATTGCTTCACAGGGAATTCTACCAAACATATAAAGAAGGGTTAATACCTGTTCTTCTCAAACTGTTCTACAAAACTGAAGAGGAGAGAACACACCTAAATTCATTCTACAAGGTCACCATTACCCTGATATCAAAACAAGACAAAGACACTGTGAAAAAATGAAAATTATAGGCCAATATTTCTGATGAATATAGATGCAAAATTCTCAACAAAATTTAACAAACTAAATTCAACAGCATGTAAAAAGGATCACACACCACTATCAGGCAGGATTTATTCTAGGGATGCAAGTAAGTTTCAGGATCTCGAAATCAATCAACACTGATTGATATCACACAGTATTTACAAAAGAAGGATGGAAATCACATGACTATCTCAACAGAAAAAGCATTTGACAAAATTTCAAAGTTGTAACCTTTAAGACAGGAAATAAATGAGGCATTCTGCTTAGCTTTCTCACTGAGAAAAAGATGAGGGAAGCTTCTGAGGATAGTCAGTCAAAGGAGCTATGAAAATCCATTTCCTTGTAACATAAAATGGGTGAATTTTAAAATGTATAAAGTATACCTCAATAAAGCTGTTTTTCAAAAAAACCTATCCAGAAAGGCTTGTCAGAGTGGAGGGCAAGGAGAAAGGAGCTATGGACACAATGATAGATTTTAAGAAATATCTTTAAATTATCACTAACCTAACAATTTTAATGGAATTAAATTGCATAGTTTACTTATTTAAAATTTTGAACCACTAAATAACAGTTATATTTTCTCTTTTCCTAGCAAAACAATTCACATCAGACAACTCCAAAATCCACTTTTCATAAGTATCCAGCACCTGATTCAGTTGTCCCCTAATGATGTGCTGGAGCTGGCTCATACCAGCTCACAAGAGGCAGTTGTTAACTATTTAGGAATTTTGGTAAGCAGTTGTTAAACACAGGTATTAAAAGTTAAACTATATAAACTTTAAATTAAGCATATTAAAAAGCAAAATTAATAAATACTCCATACTCACCCTGTCCTGATTATTTATTACTTTTATTTTCTATGTTCTTCAGTTCAGTTCAGTTCAGTTCAGACGCTCAGTCGTGTCCGACTCTTTGCAACCCCATGAATCGCAGCATGCCAGGCCTCCCTGTCCATCACCAACTCCCGGAGTTCACTCAGACTCACGTCCATTGAGTCAGTGATGCCATCCAGCCATCTCATCCTCTGTCATCCCCTTCTCCTCCTGCCCCCAATCTTATGCTCTTAAGATTATTATTATTATTATTATTATTATTATTTTGGCTATACGTGGAATCTTAGTTCCCCAACCAGGGATGGAACCCACGACCCCTTCAGTGAAAGTGCAGAGTCTTAAATACTGGACTACCAGAGAAGTCATGTATTTCTATTATACAGAAGAAAGCAGTCCCATGAAAGAGTCAAAAGAGTCTCAAGAGAAAAATAAAGAAGGGAGAAACAGTCTGCCTCTGTTATCTCTTAAGGCATACTTCCAAGATATTGAGAGCAAGTTCCAGACCACCACAATAAGGCAATTCACATGATTTTTTTGGTTTCTCAGTGAATATTAAAGTTACATTTTTATTTTTATTTTTNGGCTCTTTAGTTCCTCTTTGCTTTCTGCCATTAGAGTGGTACCACCTGCATATCTGAGGTTGCTGATTCATTCTGTTTTCTATTGTGGTATCAAAGCTTTGATGACAAATGCCACATTTTAGTCTCCTTTCTTTCAAGTTTTGTCTGCTATGTAATGAACACAATGGGCTCTATTAAACTTTTATTTCAGTAGAATATTCTATAGAATTTAAAAGGTTAAATAACCACATTTTGCAATTTTTTTGGACTCTTGGGTTTTTGAAGATTGTACAGTAGTTCCCACCTTATCCACATGTAATGTGTTCCAAGACCTCCAGTGGATACTGAAATAGTGAATAGTAGTGGATCCTGTAAACACCATATATTTTTTTCTATACATACATTCTTATGTATGTATGAAAGTCAAGACTTTTACCTTCTCACGAAACAGGTGCATTTTACAGCTCTTCGGTGGATCCAAATTACCAGCATCACCGCTCTTTTGCTTAGGACTATTATTAAATAAAGTGGGGATTACTTGAGCACAAGAACTGAAATGCCCATCAATCTGGAAACCAGATGACCGCTAAATGACTAACAGTCAAGTAGTGTATTTTGTATGGATATGGATAAAAGGCTGGTTTATGTCCTGAGTGAGATGGAACGAAACAATGAGAGATTTCATCATGTACTCAGAACAGTACTCAGTTTCAAACTAACCAATTGTCAATTTTTGTAATTTTTCATTTAATATTGTCAGACCTTGGTTGATTTCCATGTGCATGCTCAGTTGTGTGCAACTTTTTTGCAATGCCATGGATTGTAGCCTGCCAGACTCCTCTGTTCATGGAATTCTCCAGCAAAGAATACTGGAGTGGATTGCCATTTCCTCCTACAAGGGATCTTCAACTAAAACCACAGAAAGTGAAAATGAATATGGGTGGGTGGGGGTGGATTATGAACCCAGCTGCAATGCAGGAGACCTGGGTTCAATTCCTGGGTCAGGAAGATCCCCTGGAGAGGGGATAAGCTACCCACTTTGGTATTCTTGAGCTTCCCTGGTGGTTCAGTCTATAAATAATCTGCCTGTAATATGGGAGACTTGGGTTCATCCCTGGGTTGGGAAGATCCCCTGGAGGAGGGCATGGCAACCCATACCAATATTCTTGCCTGGAGAGTCCCCATGGACAGATGAGCCTGGTGGGCTACAGTCCATGAGGTTGCAAAGAGTTGGACAGGACTGAGCAACTAAGCATAGCATAGAATACTAAAAATATGAGTAAATGAAGCTTATACAATAAAGTAGAAAATAAGAGAATTCAAGGAATTTCTGAAATCATCTCCATGCTTCTGGGGAAAAAAAAATGTCCAAATTAATTTCAGCTTTAAATGTTTTCAGAAAAGAGACCCCATAAAGTGGCCTGATTCATTAAAAGTACAGAAATAACACACACATACACAAAAACACAAGGTTTAAAAATATAGAAAATCTATAGATTTAAGAAACATTTGCCAGACCAGTCTGATGAGCCAAGGTTGCAAGTTGAAATGAATAGCTCTTCTTAAACCAATATGTGAAACTGTAAGGTGAAATAATGGGACAGAAAGATGACAGGCATTATAGAGGAACTCCAGCCAAAACCCAACAACAGTTTTATATGTGGGTCACATAAAAGCTTTTACTAAAAACTCTGAATCTTAAATTCATAATCAAATATGATAGGTAGGGATGACTTCAGTGATAACAATCTTAAGAAAGAAAAGAGTATTTATTATTAAAGTTTTATAGGCTTCTGTATACTATTTCTCCAGCAACAAATCAAGATACCAATTAAATTGCTCTGTTTCAGTCCACATAGCTAAGTAGAATGGAGCTATTAACTAGTTGTAACTAAGTTTTTTCAATAAACTCTGGATTCTTTAAAATCAAACTATATAGGATCAATTGGTCATTTCTTTTTAAATTATGATGACATTATAAGCATATTTTTTTCTGCTTATATCTTTACATTTATAGCCTTTTAGTTTAGAAAATTGTCTTAGAAAACCTGCAGATTACATTTTTTCTTCTACAATTTAGGTAACTACCAAAGATTAATTTACAAATTATTAAATTATCTGATATGTTCAGGCCTTACATAGCCTAGAGGAAGATTTCTTAATGTGCATACTGTATGAAATGTTTTCTGTGTCAAATAACAGAGTAATTTTAAAAAGCTCTGAGAAGCTCTTAAAAGCTCTGAGAAGTTTTACAGTAAAAAAAATTATTTAACATATTTTAATCCTGTATACTGTATGAAATGTTTTCTGTGTCAAATAACAGAGTAATGTGACATAGTATTATTTCTCCTCTCTATTAAAAGCTCTGAGAACTTCTACAGTAAAAAAAAATTATTTAACATATTTTAATCTAATATTTCTTACATGTATCTAATGAAATTCCATGATTCCACTGCTCAGACATTCAGAGTAACAAATCAAACTTCATGAGACACTAGTCTTTACTCAATACTGAATTTATTTAACTTTTCAAAGAGGTACAAAATACATAATAAACCAACAGGCATGGTGATGACAAATTGAAATTGTAATGGAGTAATCATAGTTCAGGCACACAAAATTGAGTCAGGCAGCCATTGAGGATCTGGCTCAGACACACCCCTGCACCACTGAGAACTTGAACTTTCTGTGAACTGTACCAAACCCAAAGACCCCAGGCATTTTAAAAACATCTGCCAGCTGCAAATATGTGGTCTTAAAGTTGTCCTCCTTTATAAGTATGCAACCGTTTTAGACCCCAGCTGTTAACAAGCACCCTTACTTCTTTCTTTTCAGCTCTAATTATTGACCAACAACTCATGTAATGTTGTAAGGATTTTTGCTTTTTTTTTTTTACTTTATTAGTCTCCCCCACATTATAGTCTGGTGGAAACAGTTCAAGTGATTTTCGAATCTCTCTGCTCCTAACAATAATTATCTCTTTGCTTCCATTAGATTTCCATTTCTGAAATTGTGCTTAATGGTTAGCATCAAACATCCCCAAGTTACTCTGCACCTGATGATCCCAAAAGACCGTGAAAATAAAGTTGAAGAAAAATTGACTGTGAGCAGACAGTCTCAATCTAGGCAAGACATCAGCTCTGTCATTACCCCAGATCAAGGGTAGTTAACTACATAGTTTCCATTTTCCCAGTTGCATCTTAATCAAACCAGTTAATTAGAACTTGATACACAATTTCAACAAAAATATATAGCCACTGGATGTGTACATAATTCACAGCTATTTTTCATTACCTATAATATTGTAGGTTCATAGGAATTTTGTATTGGGGTTTCATGGGAGATTTTATTAGATGTCACTGAGAGTACAGGAAATCTCATACAACATTCTATTAATTATTTTCTTCTAAGAAGTAAATATTATTATTATCCCCAGACCACAGTTTAAGAAATGGTTTTACTAAGAGTAAGATTAATTAATCTTCACATAAATTCACTAAAATTTTATATTAGAATCATTTTTTTGAACTTTTATGCTTCAACATGTGTTACATTTAATATACTTGCTATGATCTTGGAGATGGAAAAAGGTGATTAATTTGTCTTGTTTGAGATCACCTAGTCATTTGCTCATGTACCATGTGGCTCAAACAGGATTATTACAAAATGAGTACAGGTTGATCATTCCCCAGAAATGGTGGATAATTTTTTTTTAATATTGATAATTTAAAAAATTAACACTTTTTGTTCCAGAGTTTTGATGGAACAAAAACTCTTTATTCTAATCAATATGTATGTACATGTATGTATGTATATATAGACATGCTAATATATGTTAAAATATTTTAGTTACTATGAGGAATAAAGATAAATAAGGTAATGTTTCTACCTCATGAGCTTACACAACACTGGAAATGAAACTACTATTTATTTATTTTACCACGAGTGTACATGAACTCCCAATCCCGACCCCCACCTCCCCCCTCCCGCCCCACACCCTCTCTCTGGATTGTCCCCGTGTATCATTCCCAAGCATTCTGCATCCTGGTTACATTTTTACTATGCTGTAGTCTATTAAGTGTTCAATAGCATTATGTCTAAAACAACAAAGTTCATACCTCAGTTAATATTTAATATAATATGAATACATTTAATATAATATTTAATTTACTATATTAATACTATATAATGTTTAATAAGTTAATATAATGAAATAATATTTTATTTCTAAAAATTGCTAACCAACATCTAACAATGCAAGGTTGCCACAAAACTTGAATTTGTAAAAAAAAAAAAAAGACTCAGTATCTCCCTGTTGCTGCTGCTGCTGCTGCTAAGTCGCTTCAGTCGTGTCCGACTCTGCGCGACCCCATAGACGGCAGCCCACCAGGTCCCCCCGTCCCTGGGATTCTCCACGCAAGAACACTGGAGTGGGTTGCCATTTCCTTCTCTAATGCATGAAAGTGAAAAGTGAAAGTGAAGTCGCTCAGTCGTGTCCGACTCTTAGCGACCCCATGGACTGCAGCCTACCAGGCTCCTCCGTCCATGGGATTCTCCAGGCAAGAGTACTGGAGTGGGGTGCCATTGCCTTCTCCAATCTCCCCACAAGGTGCAATAAACAGGTGTGCTGTGATCCTGCCTCACTGTTGCTCTTATTGCTCTTGGTGAACACACTGCCCCAGAGTGTATATCCCATAGGTTAAACACTGGGTGTTAGCAATTAGCATCCCTCTAAGAGTTCACCCCAAAAAGTCTGTACACCATGATCCAAGAAAGCCCTGTCACAAAATGCCCAGAACCCTCAGAAGGTATGTTTCTGTCCTGCAGTTTTGGCCTTTTTTAAACTCTCCCTCTCTGAAGAAAGAAATCGCATTATGCAGCCTGTAGGAGCCTGCTGAACTCACCCACTGTAGGCAGCGATTGTTCATCCATCATCTGTCCTCTTCTCTGTGCTGAAAGACATTGAGCTCCAGTACAACCTACCCAACTTCCACCTGTTTCTTTTACTAATCCAGTCATTCTAATGGGCATAATAATGGGTCACAGCTTTGTGACATCATTGCTTAGCTATTTTTGTTACTTAACAATAAGTACCTTCAAGTTTTCAACAGATTGTAAATGTTCTGAAGTCTCCATGAATTATAAATGCAATTATCATACCAAACAGCCTCTTTGTCTAGGTGTCTCTTGAAACACCCTTTTGGTCTCTTTTACACAATTTTCCCCTTTGGGGCCACTGGCTTTTGATCTTTGAAAATCCCCAAGGTTTGAAGGATAGGTTGAGGTATATTCATTAATTTCTTCCCTTGTTTCTACTTAGTTAACTCAACACTCAAGTCAGTGTCAAAGTCCATCTGTACCAGGAAGCCTCCCCTAATCACCCAGCTCTGCCTTAAGCTCTATGTGGGAAGCAAGTGAGAAAGAGGTAAAGAAAGTCTTTTTGATCTTTAGTTGGTTTGGTTTGAGTTTGTACACCAGGAATGGAGAATTTTCCTCTTTTGTAGCAGAGTTGCCTTTACTCTTGGTGGCTATGGAACTGAGTGGCAACTATGTTTAAGGGCAAGCTCACTAATTTCCATAATTGTTATGCATCTAAAAAGATAAGAGACGCAAAATTCCAGAATAGATAGATAAAATAATGAAAGTTAAATGTTACAAATTGAATACAGTTTTCCATTAAGGTATTCTATCATTAAGAAATTTTAATGCCCACAAGTCTTTGTCTCTTCCCTATTTTCTTTTTTAATTTTTCCATTGGATGGCCATTATGGGAGAAGATGGCAACACCGGCTCATTTCCTTTTCAAAGAAGGAGAAAGTGAGGCAAGAAGAAGTGTGGGGTAATTTCCCCAAGGTCAAAAAAACTGATCAGTAGTAGAGTTAGGATTGCTGCTGCTGCTAAGTCGCTTCAGTCGTGTCCGACTCTGTGTGACCCCATAGACGGCAGCCCACCAGGCTCCCCCGTCCCTGGGATTCTCCAGGCAAGAACACTGGAGTGGGTTGCCATTTCCTTCTCCAATGTATGAAAGTGAGAAGTAAAAGTGAAGTCGCTCAGTCGTGTCCGACTCTTCGCGACCCCATGGACTGCAGCCCACCAGGCTCCCCCGTCCCTGGGATTCTCCAGGCAAGAACACTGGAGTGGGCTGCCATTGCCTTCTCCAGAGTTAGGATTAGACTCTAAATATACCTGATTCCAAAGCCCAGGTTCTTTAAAATATGATATATAGATATTGTACAAAAAAGATTCATGTTTCTTCTAATAATCAGACCTGAATTTCCAAGATCTTCACATATTTCCCTAGTGATTCTACAAATAAGTCGGGCATATGAAGTCTTTCCGGCCTTGTTTTCTAGCTCATTATTGGAATTTTACCACAGTATCTCTTTCTAGGGGTGATTTGGGGCCTTGTGACTTCACTGGGATATCCAGTATTTGTGCGGAGTCGGCCCTACCCAGAATGAACAGCAGAGGGAGCCATCAGCTCTTTCTTTCTCTCTCTCTCTCTCTCTCTCTCTCTCTCTCTCTCTCTCTCAGACCCCATGGACTGCAGCCCACCAGGCTCCCCCGTCCCTGGGATTCTCCAGGCAAGAACACTGGAGTGGGCTGCCATTGCCTTCTCCAGAGTTAGGATTAGACTCTAAATATACCTGATTCCAAAGCCCAGGTTCTTTAAAATATGATATATAGATATTGTACAAAAAAGATTCATGTTTCTTCTAATAATCAGACCTGAATTTCCAAGATCTTCACATATTTCCCTAGTGATTCTACAAATAAGTCGGGCATATGAAGTCTTTCCGGCCTTGTTTTCTAGCTCATTATTGGAATTTTACCACAGTATCTCTTTCTAGGGGTGATTTGGGGCCTTGTGACTTCACTGGGATATCCAGTATTTGTGCGGAGTCGGCCCTACCCAGAATGAACAGCAGAGGGAGCCATCAGCTCTTTCTTTCTCTCTCTCTCTCTCTCTCTCTCTCTCTCTCTCTCTCTCTCTCTCTCTTTCTCCCCCTCTCTCACTACAAGGCGGGTGGCTGCAAGTTACTGCTACCCTTCCTTCCAGTTTCAAAAACATCTTCCTCCAAAAGAATATTTAAGGAGTCGGGGAGAGAGAAGGAGGTGGAAGAGACTACTTGGACACTTCAGAGAGAAAAGCGCTGTGCCCACTGGGGCTCCGAGCAGGGAGGCAGCATGCAGGAAAACAACAGTGTCTGCAAAGGTGAGTGTTTGCAGACGCGGTGTCTGTATGCGGTGGGGACTGGCTTCAGACAGGATACCTGTGTTAGCCACATCTGCCTCTCACTACTGAAGTTATCCTGGGGAAAGGGCTTAATTTACCTGAACCTCCGTTTTCCTCATCTGTTAAGACAGCAATAATACCTGCCCTGCCAATTTCACAGAATTTGTTGCAAGGATTAAATAAGATACAAAGTGCATGCAAAGGGCATGCAGAAGAGGTAATGAAGGTAAGACACAGCATACACTGAGTGCTTATCTCGTGCCAGATTAGCGCTTTACATGTACAAACACACCTAACATGGTAACACAAGGGCCAGAGATAGGGAGACTTCATGGATCATCTGCTCTGCCACGTGACCCAAATGAAAGCAGTGATGTACCATTTTTAATCAAGTAAAAATAACCGACTCTGAAGTTGTCCTGTCATTAACTACATGTATCTGTTACTCCATAGTTCTAAGTCATGTTTTCCTTTCAGGAAAATGAGAATAACAACACCTACTGTGATTCACAGATTGTGAGAGAGCATCTAATTCTTGCCTCGTCTTTCCCTGTCTTCTTTTGGCTGCAGGAGTTTTTTACACACTTGTTTATAGAACCGAGAACACAGTTCCAATCTCTGGAGTGCAACCTCAGGCCCTACAATCTCATCCTAGGGAAAACCACTGCCAGCCACAGATCCACATCCTCTTGTGGGGTCTAACAGAACTAACTCCTCAGCATATTCATTTCACTGTGTATATAAATCCCCAAACATTACACACATCCCAAACCAAAAACTTCTTTGTAAAATATTTATATATTATTATTTATTCGGCTGAGTCAGGTCTTAGTTATGGCACTTGGGATCTTCCATCTTCGTTGTGGCATGCAGGATTTTTAGTTGCAGCATGTGGGAGCTAGTTTCCTGACCAAGAATTAAACCCAGGCCCCCTGTGTAGGGAGCATGGAGTCTTAGCCACTGGACCACCAGGGAAGTTTCTCCAAAGCTTATTAACCAAGAAATTGTTTTAACAGAACTAATGATTAGATTCAAAATCGTATATTCTTATACTGAGCATTATTCACAATTGTATAAGACTTGATTTCAAATAAGCTGCCCCCCTGTTAATTCACCCTCATTTCCCAACTTGTCATATTGGATGTTCTGATTTGCAAATTGAAAAATAAAGTCATATTATTTCTTATAATTGGAAGCCCTTCTTTTGAAAAATTCTATATTAATAAGTAGAAATCACTTTAAGATTAATTGAGTCTATTTGTTAAGAAAAATTAGCCAAAGTTTGGAAAGAAGGCAGACGGAGAATGATGTGCCCTTCAGTGTCATGCTGGAAACTCGTCTCTCATTCCCCAGCAGATGGACCTGTGTTTGACCTGCTGCTTACTATTGATTGGGACCATGATTCTTTGAAGTTAGATAGCTTGTAGATTTTACCAGGTAGAACTGTAAACAATTTCTCTACTATGGAAAAATTAACCACAAAGTTATGGTTTTATCTCTCAGAATGATGGTAACCAGGTTTGCATTTAAAAGTCATGACATGCCTAAAATTTCTTGATGCCAAACTTTACCACTGATTCACTTGTTAATGATTTTAATAACTCTTTGATGTTTATTCATTCCATATTTGTATACAAATATATTTTTAAAAATTTTTAAAGTTATTCTTTGACATCCCTCTCCTTTCCCTACTCTCTACCATTGCATCACAAATGGTAAAACAAAATTCCTGATCATGTATCACAAGCCAAAAGTGGCTGCAAAATACAGTCTTACTCCTAACAACTGCCAGGAAAACAAAAATTATATTGGAATGAAATTTACTACCTTTAGGACAAACAATCTAATAGATGTACAAGTAACTACTTTCCAAACATCAGCTTGTCCTGTTAGCTGAGGGTATACTCTTCAGATCTACATTCTAGTGTATATATTACAAGGCAGAGTTGCTCATGGTGTCTTAATGCATTCGACAGTAATTGAGCGCATACTACTTGCCAGGGACTATTCTGGCCGTCAGCAATGCAGCAGTTAACAAAACAGACCAAGCCAATGCATCTATTCCAGTGGGAAGGCAGACAATAAATAAGTTAATATAAAGGTGGTCAGATAAGTATGATGAAGAAAATAAAGCAGACTACAAGAGATAGAAGATGTGGGAAGTAGAGGGGGAAGTAGCGGTTTTCTAAATGGTTGTCATGGAAGGTCTCATTTAGATGGCGACATTCAAATGGAGGCCTGGAGCCTTTATAAAATATTTTAGATGCTACACGGAGAACAGACTGTAGAGGACAAAAGTGAAAGCCTGACGACCAGCTATGAGGTTACCAGCGGTAACCTAGGCAGCAGATGCTGGGTTTATTTCAGGTGGAGGAGCAATGATGCTGGACACATTTTGAAGGTAGTGCTACAGGATTTCCAAATGAATTAAAAGAAAAAAGGCAGGAATCAAGAAAACTTGCCCAGAAAAACTGTTAGACTGGAACTGGTACTCAACAAAATGAGAACTGTAGAAGAATAACTTGAGGATAATATCAGGATTTTAAGTTTGGACTGATTTAAGATGCCTATTAAACAAACAAATAAAGATTTCTGGTAGACAGCTGAATGTGAGTTGCAGTTACGTTTCAAGCCGGAACATAAAGGTGGGTCTCATCTTAAATGTGGGTATTCAAAGCCAGGGACCAGTCTGAATAAGAAAAGGAGTATAGAAAGAGATATCTGAGAAATGAGTTCTGAGGCATGCAATTGTTCGAAGGTGTAGCAGATAAAAACAGCAAAGAAATATGAGAAGAAGCAGTTAGTGAAATGAGAGGAAAACATCCTGAAAGGAGATTCAAAAGAAAGACATAAAAGAACTTAAACAGATACTTTCATACCAGTCTTCATACCATCATTTTTCACAACAGCCAAAAGATAGAGACAACCCAAATGTCCATCAACTGATGAATGGATAACAAAATCTGGTATATCTATAGAATAGAATATTATTCATTCTTAAAAACCAAGGAAACTCTGATACATGCTACAATATGGATGAAACTTGAAGACTTTACATAAAGTAAATAGACTAGGAACAAATGGAAAAATTTATTATATGATTCTACTTAATTATCTAGGCAATAGAGACATAAAGTTATCAGCAAATAAGGAAGGTGGATATGGGAATTTATGTTTTACTGACTACAGATTTTTTGTTTGGAATATGAAAAAGTTCTGGAAATGAACAGTGATGATGGTTTTGCATGTAAATGCTTTTAATGTACCTGATTTATACACTTAAAATGGTAAATTTATGTTATGTAAACTTTCAGTTCAATTCAGTCACTCAGTCATGTCCGACTCTTTGGGACCCCATGAACCACAGCATGCCAGGCCTCCCTGTCCATCACCAAATCCTAGAGTTTACCCAAACTCATGTCCATTGAGTCGGTGATGCCATCAAACCGTCTCATCCTCTGGCATCCCCTTCTCCTATGCCCCCAATCTTTCAAATGAGTCACCTGTTCACATCAGGTGGCCAAAGTATTGGAGTTTCAGCTTCAACAACAGTCCTTCCAATGAATACCCAGAACTGATCTCCTTTAGGATGGATTGGTTGGATCTGCTTGCAGTCCAAGGGACTTTCAAGAGTCTTCTCCAACACCACAATTAAAAAGCATCAGTTCTTCGGTGCTCAAAAATTACATCCACAATATGTGGCACTTTTATGCTCTAGTTCACTATGCTGCTGCTGCTGCAAGTCGCTTCAGTCGTGTCCAACTCTGAGCGATCCCATAGAGAGCAGCCCACCAGGCTCCCCCGTCCCTGGGATTCTCCAGGCAAGAACACTGGAGTGGGATGCCATTTCCTTCTCCAAAGCATGAAAGTGAAAATAGCATATATTAAATAAGTCAAGAGCTTCTAAACTTTCATGAAATGCAGATGATTTTGCATGTCATAGTAAACTCATTCTAGTTTCTAGTAAACTACTGTTTCTCAATTTCAAAAAATTTTTCCCAATATTTCACTGTGGGAAAATTTAAATTTTTTGGAATAAAGGCCTCATTCTTATTTTATCAAAATTCTCCCAAATTTTCCCATGCATTTTCATTTTGGGGAGGGAGAGGTTAAATGATCTTATTAAAGTATCAAATATGATTATAAAACAGATATCTGGTCCCAAATACCATATTAAGTGGCAACTACTATATTTTCTGGAGAAGGAAATCACAACCCACTCCAGTATTCTTGCCAGGGGAACCCACAAGGACAGAGGAGCCTGGCAGACTACAATAAATTTTTTGGAATAAAGGCCTCATTCTTATTTTATCAAAATTCTCCCAAATTTTCCCATGCATTTTCATTTTGGGGAGGGAGAGGTTAAATGATCTTATTAAAGTATCAAATATGATTATAAAACAGATATCTGGTCCCAAATACCATATTAAGTGGCAACTACTATATTTTCTGGAGAAGGAAATCACAACCCACTCCAGTATTCTTGCCAGGGGAACCCACAAGGACAGAGGAGCCTGGCAGACTACAATTTCATGGGGCTGCAAGAGTCAGACACGATTTAACAACTAAACCACCACCACGACCACTATACCTTCATTCTTAAAAATGACTAGCTGTGGGAATTTAGTTACATAATAAGGATGGAATGATTTAGGTGGAAGGCTTTTTCCATACCTAGGGTTATTTAATGTAACTAGGCAAATATCTGGCCTTATCATTCCAGGGAGGTTATTCAATTGTTTCCTTATCTATTATAAGGAAATTATAATATATAATATAATAAATTATAATATCCTCTGGAAATAATGAACACTATTATTAAAAAAATTGGATCAACTTGATAAAGGTGGGAGAGAAAAAACTCAGATTCAGATTTGAAGTGAAAAAATATGGTTTAAGATAAAGCCTTGTAATTTTTTT
This sequence comes from Aepyceros melampus, assembly GCA_006408695.1. Lineage (NCBI taxonomy): Eukaryota > Metazoa > Chordata > Mammalia > Artiodactyla > Bovidae > Aepyceros > Aepyceros melampus. The sequence goes on along the minus strand of SJXQ01001781.1, from coordinate 14,068 downwards.
TTTTTTCTTTTTGGCCTTTGTATCATTTGTGATCAGTCCTCTGCTAAGCTGGGTTGATTTCTGTTTTTCACTTTGCATTTTATGTGTAAACATTAACAGCTGATGCCCAGACTAAGCCCCATGAGATTATTTGACCTATTCACAAAGAACTGAATGCAATAATATATAAGCACAAATAAAGTAATCTCCAATTACATTTATAAAATTTTATAGAAAAACTGGAAATAACATGATAAACACATATATTCTGTCAAAATCTGTTTTGGATAGCATTATAGTTACTTTATAAAATAGTTTACAATTCTACAACTAAGGACAATAATGCTGCAATGATTTTAAACCTTCGTTCCGTTCAGTCACTCAGTCGTGTCTGACTCTTTGTGACCCCATGAATCGCAGCACACCAGGCCTCCCTGTCCATCACCAACTCCCGGAGTTCACTCAGACTCACGTCCATTGAGTCCGTGATGCCATCCAGCCATCTCATCCTCAGTCGTCCCCTTCTCCTCCTGCCCCCAATCCCTCCCAGCATCAGGGTCTTTTCCAATGAGTCAACTCTTCGCATGAGGTGGCCAAAGTACTGGAGCTTCAGCTTTAGCATCATTCCTTCCAAAGAAATCCCAGGGTTGATCTCCTTCAGAATGGACTGGTTGGATCTCCTTGCAGTCCAAGGGACTCTCAAGAGTCTTCTCCAACACCACAGTTCAAAAGCATCAATTCTTC
>SJXQ01001781.1:0-12053 GCA_006408695.1 Aepyceros melampus | reverse complement strand
TGAATGCAGAGTTCCAAAGAATAGCAAGAAGAGATAAGAAAGCCTTCTTCAGTAATCAATGCAAAGAAATAGAGGAAAAGAACAGAAGGGGAAAGACTAGAGATCTCTTCAAGAAAATTAGAGATACCAAGGGAACATTTCATGCAAAGATGGGCTCGATAAAGGACAGAAATGGTCTGGACCTAACAGAAGCAGAAGATATTAAGAAGAGGTGGCAAGAATACACGGAAGAACTGTCCAAAAAAGATCTTCACGACCCAGATAATCATGATGATGTGATGACTAATCTAGAGCCAGACATCTTGGAATGTGAAGTCAAGTGGGCCTTAGAAAGCATCACTACGAACAAAGCTAGTGGAGGTGATGGAATTCCAGTGGAGCTCTTTCAAATCCTGAAAGATGATGGTGTGAAAGTGCTGCACTCAATATGCCAGGAAATCTGGAAAACTCAGCAGTGGCCACAGGACTGGAAAAGCTCAGTTTTCATTCCAATTCCAAAGATTTTAAACCTTAGGGAAGCATTATATGAATCTAAAAATAAGAATTAAACCTAAGAAGGAACAATATTTATAAATGTATTCAGTTCAGTTCTGTCGCTCAGTCGTGTCCAACTCTTTGTGACCCCATGAACAGCAGCATGCCAGGGCTCCCTGTCCATTACCAACTCCCGGAGTTCACCCAAATCTATGTCCATCGAGTCAGTGATGCCATCCTGCCATCTCATCCTCAGTCGTCCCTTTCTCCTCCTGCCCCCTATCCCTCCCAGCATCAGGGTCTTTTGAAATGAGTCACCACTTGGCATCAAGTGGCCAGAGTATTGGAGATGCATCTTCAAAATCAGTCCTTCTAATGAATACCCCAGGACTGATCTCCTTTAGGATGGACTGGTTGGATCTGCTTGCAGTCCAAGGGACTCTCAAGAGTCTTCTCCAACACCACAGTTTAAAAGTAACAATTCTTCAGCTCTCAGCTTTCCTTATAGTCCAACTCTCACATTCATACGTGACTACTGGAAAAACCATAGCCTTGACTAAATGAACCTTTGTTGGAAAAGTAATGCCTCTGCTTTATAATATGCTGTCTAGGGTGGCCATAACTTTCCTTCCAAGGAGTAAGCATCTTTTAATTTCATGGCTGCAGTCACCATCTACAGTACTGATTTTAGAGCCCAGAAAAATAAAGTCAGCCACTGTTTCCACTGTTGCCTTTTTATTTCCCATGAAGTGATGGGACCGGATGCCATGATCTTCATTTTCTGAATGTTGAGCATTAAGCCAACTTTTTCACTCTCCTCTTTCACTTTCATCAAGAGGCTCTTTAGTTCTTCTTTACTTTCTGCCACAAGGGTGGTGTCATCTGCATATCTGATGTTATTGATTCTTGTCCCAGCAATCTTGATTCTAGCTTGTGCTTCCTCTAACCCAGTGTTTCTCATGATGTACTCTGCATATAAGTTAAATAAGCAGGGTGACAATATACAGCCTTGATGTACTCCTTTTCCTATTTGAATCAGTGTCTTTTCAAATGAGTTTTCTCTTTACATCAGGCGGCCAAAGTATTGGAGTTCCATCTTCAAAATCAGTCCTTCCAATGAACAACCCAGGACTGATCTCCTTTAGGATGGACTGGTTGGATCTGCTTGCAGTCCAAGGGACTCTCAAGAGTCTTCTCCAACACCACAGTTCAAAAGCAACAATTCTTTAGCTCTCAGCTTTCTTTATAGTCCAACTCTCACATTCATACATGACTACCGGAAAAACCATAGCCTTGACTAAATGAACCTTTGTTGGAAAAGTAATGCCTCTGCTTTATAATATGCTGTCTAGGGTGACCATAATTTTCCTTCCAAGGAGTAAGCATCTTTTAATTTCATGGCTGCAGTCACCATCTACAGTACTGATTTTAGAGCCCAGAAAAAATAAAGTCAGCCACTGTTTCCACTGTTGCCCTATTTATTTCCCATGAAGTGATGGGACCGGATGCCATGATCTTCATTTTCTGAATGTTGAGCATTAAGCCAACTTCTTCACTCTCCTCTTTCACTTTCATCAAGAGGCTCTTTAGTTCTTCTTTACTTTCTGCCACAAGGGTGGTGTCATCTGCATATCTGATGTTATTGATTCTTGTCCCAGCAATCTTGATTCTAGCTTGTGCTTCCTCTAACCCAGTGCTTCTCATGATGTACTCTGCATATAAGTTAAATAAGCAGGGTGACAATATATAGCCTTGATGTACTCCTTTCCTTATTTGAAGCCAGTCTGTTGTTCCATGTCCAGTTATAAATTTTGCTTTATAATCTGCATACAGGTTTCTCAAGAAGCAGGTCAAGTGGTCTGGTATGCCCATCTCTTTCAGAATTTTCCACAGTTTATTGTGATCCACACAATCAAAGGCTTTGGCATAGTCAATAAAGCAGAAATAGATTTTTTTTTTCTGGAACTCTCTTGCTTTTTCCATGATCCAGCGGATGGTGGCAATTTGATCTCTGGTTCCTCTGCCTTTTCTAAAACCAACTTGAACATCTGGAAGTTCATGGTTCACGTATTGCTGAAGCCTGGCTTGGAGAATTTTAAGCATTACTTTGCTAGCATGTGAGATGAGTGCAGTTGTGTGGTAGTGTGAGCATTCTTTGACATTGCCTTTCTTTGGGATTGGAATGAAAACTGACCTTTTCCAGTCCTGTGACCACTGCTGAGTTTTCCAAATTTGCTGGCATACGGAGTGCAGCACTTTCACAGCACCATCTTTTAGGATTTGAAATAGCTCAATGAAATTCCATCACCTCCACTAGCTTTGTTCATAGGGATGTTTTCTAAGGCCCACTTGACTTCACATTCCAGGATGTCTGGTTCTAGGTGACTGATCACATCATCGTATAAAATACTTACCTACAAGCCTTCCATTATCTTATGTTCATTTTTAGAAATGAATAAGGATTCTCTTATCTGCATATTCTCTCCAATTCTTGGAATCAATTTTTTTTTTTTGATAAAGACTATTTTAACAGATGTGAAGCTATTTCTCATTGAAGTTTTGATTTGCATTTACCTCGTAATTCATGTTGAACTCCTTTCACACACGAGTCAGCCATTAATATATCTTTTTTTGGGGAAATGTCTATTTAGATCTTTAGCCCTTTTTCAAATCTGATTACTTGTCTTTTCGTTATTGAGCTGTACGAGTTCCTTATATTTTTTTCATGTTAATTGTTTCTCAGATATATGTTTTGCAGATGTTACCTACCATTCTGGATGTAGCTTTTTCATTTTATCCATGGCTACCAGAGGTAAAGTGACTCGATGGTAAAGAGTCTGCCTAATTACTTGTCTTTTTGTTATTGAGCTGTACGAGTTCCTTATATTTTTTTCATGTTAATTGTTTCTCAGATATATGTTTTGCAGATGTTATCTACCATTCTGGATGTAGCTTTTTCTTTTTATCCATGGCTACCAAAGGTAAAGTGACTCGATGGTAAAGAGTCTGCCTGCCAAAGTAGGGGCATGGATTCAATTCCTGGATCTGCAAGATTCCCTTGGGAAGTAAATAGCAACCCACTCCAGTATTCTTGTCTGGAAATCCCATGGATAGAATAGTTTGGCAGGATATGGCTCATAGTGACACCTAGAGTAAGACATGATTTAGGAACTAAAACACAAAAACAATGAGAGATCAAATTGCCAACATTCATTGGATTATTGAAAAAGCAACAGAGTTCAAAAAAACATCTGTTTCTGATTTATTGACTATGCCAAAGCCTTTGACTGTGTGGATCACAATAAACTGTGGAAAATTCTCAAAGAGATGGGAATATCAGACCACCTGACTTGCCTCTTGAGAAATCTATATGCAGGTCAGGAAGCAACAGTTAGAACTGGACATGGAACACAGACTGATTCCAAATAGGAAAAGGAGTATGTTGAGGCTGTATATTGTCACTCTGCTTATTTAACTTATATGCAGAGTATATCATGAGAAATGTTTGGCTGGATTAAGCTCATGCTGAAATCAAGAGTGCTGGGAGAAATATCAATAACCTCAGATATAATGAAACTCTAATACTTTGGCCATGTGATGCAAAGAACTGACTCATTTGAAAAGAAACTGATGCTGGGAAATATTGAAGGCGGGAGGGAAAGGGGATGACAAAAGATGAGATAGTTGAATAACATCACTGACTCAATGGACATGAGTTTGAGTAAACTCCAGGCATTGCTGATGGACAGGGAGGCCTGGCATGCTTCAGTCCATGGGGCCACAAAGAGTCAGACACAACTGAGCGACTGAACTGAACTAAACCAAAACAACAGGAATTTTTTAGTTATATAAAATGATTTGTCCTGGCTATTTTTTTTTTTTTCTTGGCTTGGGTAGACATTCCTGAGGTGCAAAAATGACCACTGAGGTTCTCACATCAGCATGCAAGAAGCAGTCCTGAAAAAATTTAGAAGCTAAGCAGGTGAATGAAACATGTTGCTGCTGTTGCTAAGTCACTTCAATCATGTCCGACTCTATGCGATGCCATAGAGGCTCCCCCGTCCCTGGGATTCTCCAGGCAAGAACACTGGAGTAGGTTGCCATTTCCTTCTCCAGTGTACGAAAGGGAAAAGGGAAAGTGAAGTCGCTCAATCGTGTCCAACTCTTAGCGACCCCAAGTACTGCAGCCCACCAGGCTCCTCCGTCCATGGGATTTTCCAGGGCTGGCACCTAAAACTATCTATTGAAAATTTATATTTCATAAAAATGATTCAACTTTGCTGAGTATTTGTGGAGACCATTTTCCTAGAAATATGATTACTTGGTCTTTTTGGGCCTCATCATTATTAGCTGAATGCCAGACATTTATATTTGATGATAAAATGAAATAAATATTAATATTATTTATTCCAAGAAATGAGCATGCATTTTCTTTCAAGTGTCATTTTGAGTCATTGGGAATCTGATCCAGGTTTGGCATTTGTTGTTGCTGCAGTTACTCTCATCCTCCGTCCATGGGATTTTCCAGGGCTGGCACCTAAAACTATCTATTGAAAATTTATATTTCATAAAAATGATTCAACTTTGCTGAGTATTTGTGGAGACCATTTTCCTAGAAATATGATTACTTGGTCTTTTTGGGCCTCATCATTATTAGCTGAATGCCAGACATTTATATTTGATGATAAAATGAAATAAATATTAATATTATTTATTCCAAGAAATGAGCATGCATTTTCTTTCAAGTGTCATTTTGAGTCATTGGGAATCTGATCCAGGTTTGGCATTTGTTGTTGCTGCAGTTACTCTCAATGATTCACAGCTTTAAATTCCTCTAACTGTTACTCTTAGATAACATTACTGTTAGATAATATCAACGACTAAATGGACATGAATTTAAGCAAACTCTGGGAGACAGTGAAGGAGAGGGGAGCCTGGTGTGCTGCAGTCGGTGAGGTCACAAAGAGTCAGACATGACTTAGCAACTGAATAACAACAGCATTGCCTTATGGTTATATTGAGCCTGATTTTCTACAAATATTTTCTTCATAACCAGATTATGTCCTTTCTTTTACCTTACAACTTAGAGTGTGTGGCTCTCCTCTTCTCCCTCCCTTATGGTCAACTGCAGTCCTTTATTATTTAATTCCCACTAACCTTTTGTTGGGAGTGCTGATCCGTTGTTATGATTCAGCATGAATCTTAGGTGCTGTGTCCCTTTGTCTCCTGGATGATATTTTCTCAGTGATTTTTGTCCCTCTTCTCCCAGCAGAAAGAGGATCTTAGTGGTATGGCCTGGTTCTGGCTGCAGTGTGTTACCAGTCTCCAGTTGGTAATGAGGTTCAGCTCTCTTCCCACTGCAGCTTAAAGCCATTTTCCACAAGGGAGTTGGAGAGAAGAGATCTGCATGACCTCAAATGTCTCTACAACAGTTGTCATTCTCCTCTTGAGTCCTGAACCACAAGGGAAGCATTCTCCAGTCTCTGGCTTTGACTCTTATCTTGTGTGTGTGTGTGTGTGTGTGTGTGTGTGTCTGTGTGTGTGTGTGTACATCTAGAGGCTTGTAGAGAAGAGCCTGAAGCAAGCATGAATTTCAAATGCTTGCACTAGCCTAGATTCTGTCTTTGGTAATTGGCTAAACATTTTAGCTGATTCCTTCTAACTAGATTTTTGGCATCTGGTATAAATATTATGTATATGTGTGTGTGTGTGTGTGTGTGTGTGTGTGTGTGTCTCTGTTTGTGTTAGTGTTAGACTATTTGTGACCACATGGACTGTAACCCTCCAGTCTTCTCTGTCCATGGAATTTTCCAGTCAAGATAACTAGAGTGGGTTGCCATTTCCTTCTCCTGTTTTACATATATATACTTAAGCCTGGAATAAACTTAAGATTATCTAGTTTCATCTTGTGATTAGATAGATGGGATCTTTAAATCTCACAATAATAAACTGACAAACTAAATTCAATGTTTTTTCATTTTTTCTGTGGTATGTATGTTTCTAAGGAAAATGTATCTGTGTCTATTTTTTCCTTATACTTATATTTCCAATACCTAGAAATATGTCATGTGTGTAATATATACATAATTAACATTTTGTTAATGTTTAATTCTAACAAATACGCTTACTGATCATTCAATCTTAATCCCCAAAAGAATGATTTATGAAAGTCAGTGAATAAGCTAAAGTAAGTTAAAACAAAAAGGGAAAGCATACAACAAATATTATTATCTGATTTATGTGCAGAATATGGTAACTGTCTATATAATATGAGTATTATTGCTGTCATTCTTAAATCATCTGCTAACATCTCTATTCTATGAAAGGATATTTAATTATTTGTTTTAATATATCCTTTTAGAGTTAGTTATTAAAAGAAAAACATCCCCTAGAGAAGAATGAATCCTAAAAATCTAGTTTACACTAATTTTTATTTATGGATCTAGTAGAAAAAGAAAAGCAAATGTATGTTAGTTATTGGAATTGGGGACTGGGGAAATGAAGCATGAATGATATTATTTAATGAATCATAACATGTAATTACAACTTTGTATGTGTTTTTTAATGTTAAAAAATTAGCCAAGTTCTTTGTTTATCCATCTTTTTCAAAAAACAAAAAATAAAACAAAACAAAAAATAGTCCTCAGAAATGTTTACCAACTTGCCTTGTTTACTAGATAGAGTTAATGAATGAGCTGGAGTCATAGCCCCCTCTAAGATCTTGTACTTTTTCACTATTCCGGAATGTCTTCCTAAGGTCAAGAAGATGAAAATATAAGAGAGGAAGTACAGAGACTGGACTTAGAATATTATTCTTTTTCACTGTGCCAGACAGGAGTTTAAATAGGAAAAAATAACTAGAGATGAATGAAGATATAAAAATATACCTTTAGATTCTGACAGGTTGAGAAGTTTTTTTATTCTCTGTGGACTAATTTGAAGTAGAATAGTGAAAAGCAGGTTATCATTGCCTTGTTCAACTTTCATGATATTCAGGTGTATTTTAAAAAGAAAATACTCAAAATGAGTTGCAATAAATGGGTAATTACATTCTTTTTTATGTGTTTGCTCCTTGTAGCTACATAATATTTAGACTGGCCATTTATAGGTTTTTAAAAAATATTTATTTTCAGTTGACTGATGACTGGTTTGCAACAGTGGTTTGATTTCTCTCATACATCAATATGAATTAAACATGGATGTACATATGTCCCCTCCCTCTTGAATCTCCCTCCCAACTCCCACCCATTTCCAATCCTCTAGGTTATTACAGAGCCCCAGTTTGAGTTTAAAAACTTGATCTAGCACAATTTTAAAGAAACTCAAATTATTTTTTCCTTTTGTTTAAAAAATACATATTCATAAAAAGAAACTACTTATAAAATGAACTTTTTTAAATTTCTGACAAAAATAGACCTTTTTCTCTTTTGATCTTCTGAATAAAGCAGCTTTGCTACATTTCTACTTTTCACATAAAGGGATGAAACAGTGATGTTAATCATTTTCATGCACTGTGACTATTAACATTCTTTAATTATCCTGTTAATCAGTGTAATGTCACCTGTTACAATATTCATGCACTACATCTATGTCATCCATTAGTCAAATTAATTAAAAACTCAGTTATTTATTGATTCATAAAATAACTGGATACAGTTCATACACCTCTATAAAATTTGCTAAATTAAATTTTGTATCTGAGTTTTATTTGTCTTTTTTTTACTTGCCCACTCTCAAGTCAGAAAATTCCAGGTATTTTAACATTTTTTATTTTATTTTGCTTTGCTAGTCATCATTTTCAAAATGTAATCATCTTTTACAGGTACATGAAGTATAAAACAACAATAAGCAAAACAAAACCAAGAAAAAAAAAAGTCTTACTTTCCTGGAACTTGCTTTTCAGAGGAAGAAGACAGACTATTACAAGAAATGGGGCAAATGAGTAAATTATATAGTATGTTTGAAAGTAATTGCTTTTATGGGAAATAAATGGGAAGATGAGGAGAGAAACAATATAAACAATTTTAATAAGATGGTCAGGAAAAAGTGAGGAGGAGCTAAAAAGCCTCTTGTTGAAAGTGAAAGAGGAGAGTGAAAAAGTTGGCTTAAAGCTCAACATTCAGAAAACGAAGATCATGGCATCTGGCCCCATCACTTCATGGGAAAAAAAAAAAAAAAAAAAAAAAGATGGTCAGGAAAGAAATAGAAATGAAGCCACAGACTACTGTGACCTTCATGGTTTCGGAAAAAATCTACTTCCTTCTCAGTTTCTAAATATTCTTTCATTCCTTTGATCTTCAGTGAGAATTCCTTGAATACATTTAGGGTATTAGAAAAAAAAAATTTAGAATCTTAATTAATTGCTGCTTCTGTTTCGAGCTTGGCCCAGATCCACAAGGCAAGAATTTATTACCCCTAGCATCTAGCTCAAACTAAAGAAAAAGGAGAAAACAAAAGTATCATTTAACTAAATAAGTGTACATTAAAAGTTTTTTATTCTGAAGGAGTTAATGAACTCAAAAGTGAAGACAAGAATACACACATAAAATGACAATTACTCTTCAAATGTAGAAGGCCTGTAGATTTTAATGCATCATTTTATATGAAAAGTGATAGACTAGTAATAAATTATGAAGCATTCTGATTTTATATACTTTTTATTTCAAACCAGGAAAAAGAAAATGTGATTTGCCATCTCTTAGAGACTTATTGGTACCTCACGCAATGAAGAATCCACCTGTCAAAGCAGGAGATGTGAGTTCTATCCCTGGATTGAGAAGATCCCCTACAGAAGGAAATGACTACCCACTCCAGTATTCTTACCTGGAGAATTCCATGGACAGAGGAGCCAGATGAATTACAGTCCATGTGGTTGCAAATTGTCTGACACGACTGAGCAACTAACATGGAGACTTTCAAATATTCAATTCTAAAATTGTTATCTCTGCAAACAACTGTTTGGCCCTAGAAATCAGACAGAGTACTTAAATAAGTTGAACTTCAGCTTCTTCAACATTAAAATGAATAAAGCCAATTTTCCATATTTTACCTCAATTTTGAAAATAATTTTGAAAGTCATATTTTATTTCTTAGAATATGCTCTATCTCTTTGAATAGCTTTTTAAAATTTTATTCATTATAAAACTAGTGTGTTTTACTACTTATAAAATAATACAGTAACTATAGTCTATATAGTGTAATCTAGCACTGTCATAGTCAGATAAACAGATGTCTTAATTATGATACTTGATTATCTATTTTATCCTTAAATTCATCCATGGGACATTTTTATTTTGAGAAGTTAAGAAAGAAGTAACTGTATGCTTTGTTTACATGCTGATAACTTTTCAGTTACCTGCAAATCTTAAACTAGTATGACACCCCATTATATCATTTAACAGTTAATTTGTACTTCTCTAGTGGCACAGTGGATAAGAATTCACCTTCCAAGGCAGAGGACAAGGCTTTGATCCCTGGTCCAAGATTCCACATGCCATGCAGAGCAACCAAGCCAGCACACTGCAACTAATGAGCCATGTGCCGAGAGCCTGCGCTCTTCAACAAGAGAAGCCATTGCAATGAGAAGCCTGTTCACCACAAGGAAGTGTAACTCCCCATCATGGCAACTAGAGAAAGCCCACATGCAGCAACAAAGACCCAGCACAACCAAAAATAAACAAATAGATTAAAAACTACTTAAGTAGTTAAGCAAAGTTAGATTGCTTAAAAAATTAAATTTTATAATTAAAATAAAATGTATTTGAACAAAATGGGGAATTTTATAGTTTCAGCTTTATTCAAGTACTCCTTCTTTTCTAAAACAGGAAAAATTCATCTAGAAATATATAGACATACATCACTTATACATCACTGCTGCTGCTGCTAAGTCACTTCAGTTGTGTCTAACTCTGTGCGACCCCACAGACAGCAGCCCACCAGGCTCCCTCATCCTTGGGATTCTCCAGGCATGAACACTGGAGTGGGTACTCTAAATTTTTTTCCAAAGTATACTACAGCGGTATGAAAGGTAAGTCATCAGTTGTTTCTATTATGTGAGAGAGAGAGGAGTTATGTGCATGCTGGAAATTCACTCTTGGTTTTTGTTTTCCTAAGTCTTGCAGAGTATGCTAAGAATATAAGAACCTGACAGTTCTTTACTTATGCCATTTCTCAGGGTTGTGTTTGCAGCAGGCAACCTTGAGGGATGAGGATTATAGGCCAAAGAGCAGATTCACTTATTGCTTCATATAAAACCAGTAGATTCCCCCAAGGTCTGTATTCCTCAACTGTGAAGAAACACACTCTATATACAGCATGAATGCTGAATCTGTGGGCTGCTGGGCTGCCTCATGATGGCTCCATGAGACTCAGGGACAATGAGATGTGATGCAGATATCCTGATGGGCATGCTGCTTGCTATGCTGTGAGTAATAAAACCTTCCCTCTTTGACTCAGCAGTCTCTTGTCTTCTGCTAGCATATGTGACAGTTAAGACCCATTTGTTAAGTTGTGCACAGGTTGTTAAATCCCAGATCCAACAATAAGTGATGTAGAAATTATAGAAGACAGCTACTAGGGTAAAAATCAAAACAAACAAACAAACAAAACCCAGATAGAAAATATGGTCCCTTTTCAGGATTCATTTATAGAACACATCTATATTCCCAAATACACAAGAAAACTGCCCCAATAACCTCATAACATGAGAAATTTATCTCTAATTTATAGTTCCACATGATAGTTTGCCAGATAAACTTTTATTATGTTTTTTATCCTTGAATATAAATAGTTTTCAAAATCCATTTTCTTTTATAGCATTATGTTAGGTTGGTANACACGTATGCTTTTTCCTTATTCATGAACATGACCTCAATGAGCTTCATCTCCTTAACAATAAAAGGGAAACAGACAATAAAACCAATCCTGAAGGCACAGTTGTTATGTTACTTGAATAACATATTGAAAATATTTTGAAGCAGTAAAATCTCATACCAACATACAACAAAATATTTATTAAAATGTTTTAAATTTTTATATCTACCTGTATCTATACTTTTCTCTACCAATCAATCAATAGATCTCTCAGACAGTAATCTCTTTCTGTTTCTATAAACATTTTATTAATAGCTTTATCCTGTTGCTTTTCTACCGTTCTTTGTCTCCTAATTTAGTGTAAGCTCTTGCAGCTGAGGATCATAGGATTTCACAGCTTATCTCCCCATAGACTTGTGAATCATAAAATGGTACACATAATAGAAGTTCAATAAATTTTGAAGAATGAACATGATGGTCTTTTATTCTTTTATCTCTAGAATATATTTTACCCATTATATCCCATAAAGGATAATGTGATGCTTATATCTATCATTTACTAAAACTACAGTATCAGCAAAGAGTAATATGTCATTTTATAGCTCAGGTTAGGAGAAATGCTCTCATTTGTTATTCTTACTGAATAAAGTGAACCCACAAGAAATGTCATTTCTGAATTCACTTCAATTGACTGAATTTTGGAACAGCTGGAAAGTTTGTTGTAAGAATAAACCTGCTGGGGATCAATAAAGTTGCATCTCTACTTC
>SJXQ01001780.1:197687-267565 GCA_006408695.1 Aepyceros melampus | reverse complement strand
AGAGCATGGCAACCTATTCCAGAATTCTTGCTTGGAGAATTCCACGGACAGAGGAGCCTGGTGTGTTACAGTCCATAGAGTCACAAAGAGTCAGACACGACTGAAGTGACTTAGCACGCGTGCGCACACACAAACACAATATTTATTTAACCAGATAATTTTCTAAAAAAAAAAATGTTGAAAAGATATTTTAATTTTTATTTACAAAATAGTTCTATCTAGATGGAATCTTTGAACTGGCTTACTCAGAACGCTCTTTCAAGTTTGAGCTAAATTTTTGACATACATTTGTTATTCATTTATATGACAAATTATTTTAATAAAAATATAAAGTCTCAGAGCTTGTCAACATTCATATCTTGGAGTAATTAGCAAAATCATATAGTAGATTTCTGTTTATGTAAAGGCTAATAATAAACTAACTTGGGAAAGACTAAGTGTTCATTATAGGTTTCAGTTTAAGAAGCTATTATCTGAGAGTTTCAAATATGAAGAAATTAAAATTCAATACCATTTATTCACAGAAATATATGATGTCATATGTATGGTAAATAATCATCCCTTCTAAAAGAACCATGTAAAACAAGCCCAAATCAATAGATTTGATCATTGTTTTTCAGTTAGTGTAAAAACAGATGCTTACGTGGATTTAAAGCTATGGTTGTTTAGTTGCTAAGTCATTCCAACTCTGAGACCCCAGACTTGTAGCTGACCAGGATCCTCTATCCATGAGATTTTTCAGGCAAGAATACTGAAGTGGGTTGTCATTTCCTTCTCCAGGGGATCTTTCCAACCCAGGGATCGAACCTGTGTCTCTTAGGCCTCTTGCATTGGCAGGCAGATTCTTTATCACTGAGCCACCAGGGAAGCAAACATTTAGAATCTAGACAGTCTGAATTTGGGAAGCTATACATATTTAAAGGGTCATGGAACGTGCTTAGAAGCCCTCCAAAGATCACTTAGGAGCCACACACATAAAAGTAACCACAGTTGTTTTTGATCGCAAAAGTGATGCCAAACTAGGTGATTTATTGTATTAAGAAAATTGAACTTCAAATGAGTTTTGACTGCTTTCCAAATTGGAATTTACTTTTATCAGTAGAGGTAAACCACAGTTGGGGATATTCCATCAACTTGCTACCAGTCCTTAGATTGTTCTGAACTGGGGGTCAAACATCTTTTGATTCATTCTACTGGCTTTGTAATATATGTTTAGTGTTTTAAGGAAATTACTGTGAAAAGGACAATCACTTGAATCTTTCCATATGCTTATTTACAAGCCAATATTGTTAATAAAGACTTGATTTTTGGCATGGAGTTATATGTAGAGTATATGCTATATAGTGTATGTAAGTTTTTCATCCATTTAATACTATTTAATATTTCTCAAATGAAATTCTTCATTATGTTAAATACCTGAATATCACACTTTGAGAAACTCAGAACTATATATACTTTCTCAATACAATTGAGGGGGTAATCAAGTCTGAAAAGCAATCAAGTATTACAAAATCACTAAGATTTTCTTCTAAACAATTGTAATAAAATTATCTTTTTCAGGGGGCAGATTTGTGAATATGCCATAAAATTTTTCCAGTAAAGAAAAGTTCATGCTTTTCACACCCTAAAGCTATGAAGGAAATGAAGAACAGAATGACATATTAATTGAAATGTCAATTGTTCCCAGTAAAGGAAGGAATGTGGCTTCTGGTGAAAACCTCCAAAATGTGAGGAGGAGCAATACGGCCAGTCTGCTTCTAAATCCTTCATGAATTTAGGCAAGGTACTTCCTACTTTTTTTGTTCTCTTTTAAAAACAGAGATTCTCATCATGCTTAACTTCACTGTTGGCCAGTATATAAATCATAGATGCTATTTTTATAAAATGGAAGGAATCAAAATTATATAAGAAAGTCACTGCTTTCAAGTGCCAGTAGCAGGTATACCTAACCCTGAAATACAGCAAATCTTTGTTTCATCCTGTTTTCCTGGAAAAAAGACAGAGTGAATAAAGTTATAGAAGTAACAATTCAGTGCATGCAGCCAGTCACACTTTAAAAAATTTCCGACCATTCTTTTCAGCTATTGATGCTCAGCATCCAATTATCTTGTAAGCACCTCATTTCATTCATATTGTACAATATAAGTAATTTTTCAAATAGAGCATGTAGTTACAAACAAAATAATCACACCTGGGTTTCATGGCACATATTCTAGAAGGAGGGGAAGGAAATGGCAACCCATTCCAGTATTCTTGGCCTGGAGACTCCTGTGGATGGAGGAGCCTGGTCGGCTGTTGTTCATGCGGTTGCACAGTCAGGCACGACTGAAGTGACTTGGTATGCATGGCATTCTAGAAGGATGGAGGCAGAAGGGACAGAAACCTTGTTTAAAGAGCTTAATGTTGTAAATGATGAAACGATGATAGTGAGATCCACAGGAGCAAAGTAGCATAGTGAAATTAACACACATAAACACACAAGATGAAAATGGAGGTGTGGAGTCTTTAAAAATAGGCTTGAAAGATAGTACAGATCGTTTGCATTTTGAAGTGTAAATAATTCAAGATTTGAAATAATACATCTAAAATTCAAAACACATCACATTGTTTAAATCACCCAAGTCCATTAGTTTATTCTCGCAATTTGACTGAGTACTTTGTAGTGTCTTGCAGATGTTAGTTTTTTTTTTTTTTTTGTAAATGGAAAAACAGCCACCTACAGAAAGTGAGGCAGCATTCACTTAAGTTGTGGTGACAGAGACAGGGAGACAGGCCATTTATTTGATGAGTATAATCTATTTCCACTCCTGCTATTTTTGCTTAACACTTTTGAGACTCCTTCACTCATTGTAATATACTCTTGTCTCAAGCTTTTAGGTCTGATTCAAAATTCATTTGCATATGGAGATTCTGTCACTATCCAGTCTTTAGAAGACTGATGGCTATCATAAAATAGGTTTGTATATGTAAATTATAGGGCAATTATTTCCCATATCCATATCCAATAAAGCACAGAAATATTTGTGTTTTGAGATTGGATAAAACCACATGCTAAGAAAGTACAGTGTGAAGAAGAAAAAAAAACTCAACTTGTACAATATAGAGGAGGTAAAAAACACAAGGATAGCTGGAAAATCCATGTTCTATTTAAGTTCTTTTCTTTCTATGGTTAGAGAATATCTATAATTAATTTTATGATGATTATCAAGTAAAAGCCCACTTGGACATCTGATGATATAAAGACAGAAAGACAGAGGCAAATCTATACTCTTAAATAAAATGTTTGACTAGTGTATATTGATAAAATAAAATATTCAGATTTTAGTTTATTTTTTGTTGAATTTATTAACAATCATTATATATATTTATATAGGTATGGCTTTGAGCAAAGACAAAAGAAATTCTCTAATTCATCCCTGATCATACAGTTGTTGTGAGAATCAGCTATTCTACTATTTTCCCAGCAGCAGAAAGATCAATCTTTTCAGTAATACATTTCTTTCTGTACAGTTTAAAACTCCATACTTATGGGCTTAACTATGTACAGAGAAAAGTGGTCACTTTTCAACTAGTAATGAACTTTTATGTTACAGGAATGTGAGTCAATTTTCTTCTTAACCTAAGTATATATATTCATACATATATATGTATATAATTTACCCTGTACCACTTTATTAGTTTAACATATAAACCTTAGGGTTCTTTTTTTTTTGTCCATTCTATTACAAAGTGAATAAAAACTTTATGGTTGCACTGAAAGACCATGCAATTCAATTTTGCTTATGTTTCTCAATAGTGCTCAAAATAAAAAACCAAACATTTAGAGATATAAAAATATTTCACTACCAAACCCATTAGTTCTATCAAATGTAGACCTTTAATAATTTAAAGGACCAATAATTATCTTAATAAAGTGAAGTTAATTATCAGTATTTTAATAAAATAAAGGAGTTTTGTACTAATATGTAAATGGTCTTGCAGCTTCCCCATAGGTCCTAGGTAGACTGAACAATCCCTTTCTTACACCACTCCTGACACTCCATCATAGGTCACCAGCATGTTCTTGATTACACATTGTCTAGCATTGTTGATTCCTTTCACACAAGCTAGAATTTGTTAGAAATTAACCATAACAATTCATTTTGGTATTATAAGTATTATATCCATAAAAGGCATAACAGGCGGCATGGATCCGTTTTAGAGATTTGCTTTTGTTTTCTGTCCTCAAGTCTGTCTGGAGGCCCCGCCCCATTTAGTGCATGATCTTTGTAAAATTCTTCTTAAATGCATTGCCAGTGTCAGAGATACGGAAGACCTCCACTCTAGGTCATTCTCTTAATCGGGTTATTTACAGAAGTCTGTTATTGGGAATCTTCCAATTGTGTTCCAGTCATCCACCATATTCGAGGGGTGTGTTAGGCACAAATGATTTCTAAGGGACTTCTTTGAGAAGAAGCAGATGTTCACAGATCATGAACAGAGTTAAGGAAACATACAAACAACACAGAAACAAAACGATGCTCACAGACATTGACTTTGACCTCCTGCTTAATGTCACCAGGTCTGTACTTTTCTCAGCACATTTAAAATAACAAACCTCCTTTCTAAGGGCTATGTTAGTCACCACATTCCTTAAGATTTACTAACCATTTAGTTAACAATACACAAAGAGCAAGTGTATGTTCCCAACAGATGATGCTATAGTGTATTTATTTTTTTAATTAACACCACAGTAAACTACCAACTACAGTGAAGACACAGAACACACTGGCAACTCCAAATCAAGCTGTAGTTTACAGATTGTCATTTAAATGATAAAGATAATAATAACATTAAATGAAAGTGAAAACCTCACTTCTAGACTTAAGTCAGAGATCCAAGTCAGCCTTATAGGAATTTTAAGATAGGCAATTAATGAATGGTTATACTTTTCTAGAAATGAGAAATACTGTAAGCTTTTCCCTACAATGACTGCTTTGAACCTACTTTTTTTCCCCCTAAGCATGCAGGGCCTATTTTCAGATGCTTGATTGATTATGGCAAGAAAGAAGAAAAGTAATGATTTTTGGTATAATACAAGCAATTTGTAGAACCAAGCATACAATTTTGCATAAAACATTGCAGGTTAAAATAATATTGTAGGTTTCAAGCCATTGCATTACAGTTGAATAATTGTCACAATTAGGTTTTGTAAAATTTAAAACTCTAAGTTTTGAAGTGAAGCAGTAAAACTAAATTCTTAAACAATGACTTTCACCTTCATACAGCACAGAAGAACTATTTTTATTTGGGTTGGAACAGTTATTTACAGCTAACATTGATTGAGTCTTGGTAAAATTCTGATAACACTTGAAGAGAAATTCCCTTCAGCTTTCTGAAAGATGAATGAACATGTCTGAGGTTAGAGATAGTCATATCTCTATGACTATAGAGATCATAGCCAATGCTAGTCTCCTACCATGGCCAAGCATATGGTGTATTCTTTAACCTAATTCAAAATTCAAAGCACCAAAATACAATTTAGATTTAGAAAATGGGATCTGCTATTTAATCCTCTGTAATTACTGATTAACAATTTAGATGCAGAGACACAGCTAATGAGAGAAGTTTTGATTGGTGCTATTCAGCTCACTTGAGTTGCCTTTTTAAAATCAGAGTTTTGTTTCCACAGAATCCAAGAACTCTTCATAAAATAGAGAAATACATATATCAAAGGAATTAAGTAAAAGTAGGTTAAAAATAAATAATCTTACAACAACATTTGAAACCCTTTAATGATTCAAAGAAAGGAAGACATATAACACTGAATGCTAAACAAGTCTTTTGAACTTCTCTTGAGATTTTCAGATATAGATTTAATAGCATATTTATATATATATATATTTTTTACATTTTGCATGTAGGCCAGAGCTGTCTAAAATATCTCTTCATAGTAGGCTAGAGGGATCTATCAGGAGATAGAATAAAATCAGATCTGAGAAGCGCCTCAGTTCGTTAGAGTATTTCTTTCTGCTTTGACAATCAGCAGGGATCATAAATTTGAAGCAAATCGTGGCTTTTCTGCCTCTGGGTCTGTAGTTAAGACTGAGGGCGCCTCCCTCGGATGAGCGGCTGCTGGTGGAGCGGGGGCCGGGGGGACTCCTCGGTGCGGGGGGATGGCTCCCGACGACATCTGTCGGAACAGGGTGACTCGCTGGGGGACGGTGCCCCTGCCCCCTGCCTGCAGGCCCGAGCCGTGGACCGTGGTCACGGGTTGAGGGATGGAGGCCAGGGACTCGCCCACAGTGGGATGCGGTCTGGAGATCAGGGTGGAGACCTCATGGGGCAGCGAGGGCTGCGAGGCCGAGAGGGGCCTGACTTCTCGGGTCAGGCTGGTGTTGTGAGCGCCTGCGTGCTCTTGTGCACTTCGTTTTTCGGTGTGGAGCTGCCAGGGGTCTGTGGAGGCTGGGGTGGCTGCTGGGGCTGTGGTGGCTGCTGAACCTGCTGCTGCTGAATGAGGGACAACTGGGAAGCCGTGGGGGATGCATAGTGGAAAGTTCGAGTGGCTAGCGGGCTCTGTACAGGAGGGCTGCAGACAGCCGTGGTGTAGGAGCAGGGCGAGAGGATGGCTGACGGCTGGGGGGTCTGGGTGCTGGGGCTGGGGGAGTGCAGGTTGCTATGAGACAGACTGGTGGCTGTGTACACCGGCGGCGACTGTGTCCTCAGGCGAGAGGTCGGGGTAGTAGTTGAAGAGGTGGAATTCAGGGCTGTCATTTGAGGGTAATTGAGGGGAGGGATTGCCTGCACCATTTCCCTGTCGTGTTTCACAATCTGCTTCAGGATCTCGTTCTCCTGATTGTTGAAAACACCCGTGTTCAGATCCTTCTGGAACTTTTGCAGGAGAATTGAATTTTTCTTCCCTGTCAGCGAAAGGAAGATAGGCGTTTAGAAAGTCTACAAATGGCTGATGACAACTCCAAGCACCAGTGGCTCCTGCAAACAGGACGATGGCAGTGTTTCACTGGAGAAGCTTAAAAGTGGAGCACTTACCTTTAGACACCAAATGGAAACGCGCCTCCTGCCTCTCATGCTTCCTGTATCTTTCTGGTAAGTCTTACCTGCCACAGGAGTCAAGTTGAAAAGTCTGTAATATGGCAAAAGCCATCTTACTGAAGAAATGGAGAAATGAAGAAATAGCCTGAGGGCTACCCTGAGAGAAAACAGGGCGCTTGGAACAGGATGGGTCTGACAGCAAGGTTTGCGTTTCAAGTTCCTTTTTCAAGAAAGGTCAATGGAAAACATATTTATGTGACAAGCACTCTGCCCAAGGCTTCTGTTGTGCTCCAGTTGCCAAGTCCTGTCTGACTCTTTGTGACCCCGTGGAGTGCAGCACGCCAGGCTTCCCTGTCTTTAGGCAGATTTATTTATTTAATCCTCAACTCTTTGAGGTAGGTGTGCTTATAATTCTACTTCACCTAAAAGGAGATTGGAGCATAGAAAGGTTAAGACCAATGCCCAACAAAACATGGTTAGTAAGTGGCAGAGCTGGGCCAGGAAGCCAGTAGATCTGATCACAGATTGTCTACAGACCATGAAGCAGCAGCATCTCTGTCATGTGAGAGTCTGCTGGAAATGAAGTCTCCTGGGTCTCCCCCACTTGTTGCACCAGGTGCTGCCTTTTACTCTGATGTCTGGAGGCCTGCTACATGCATGTCTGAGAAAGAAAGGCCTTTGCTTTCGACCAGTACCCTACACCAGTGATTCTCTGCTCTACCTGTGTATTCATCTCATTGCTGGAGTGAGAAGAGTTACTGATTTCCAGCTGTGCCTTAAACACTAAATGAGAATAACCAGATAAGGGTCCAGATTTTGATACTTTATAATCAGATTTTGTCAGGGGATTCTTATGTGCAGCCAGATTGAGAACTTTTTCATAATCTCTCCTCTTCTGAGAGGCTGTTGTGAGGATCAAGGGGCACTGATGGATGGCAAGCACTTAGCTCCCTCTAGAACCTCAATAAGCACAATCTCTTCTTGCTATTGTCTTTGGTTTGCATTAACAAGACATTCTCTGGAAAAATAACAATTAGCATCAATTGTAGGCTGATGAAAAGGGGGAAAATTAGTGATTTTTAAAAATGACATCAATAAAATAATGCCTTCGTAAATATGGTAACTGAAAAGTAAATCAATTTGCCAATCACTAAATAAAGTATCACATCTAAACCAACAAGGAATATATTTGAATAGAAATATGGTGTTATAATTTACTTGGCTGCTGGGAAAGGCAATCATTTAAAATGACTGCCAATATGAACAGTTACTTTTCTTTTTACAGAATTGTCCTAATTTCTCAAAGAACAAAGACTTCCATATTAGTAGAAAATATAAATTGTTACTTAACATATTCCCTTTAACTACAGTATATGCATTTATAAGCAATGACCTAAAAGTGAGAAGGATAGTTTTTGTGGTCATGTGAGTAGTCAACATTTCATAACCCGAGTATCTGGGCTCCTGTGGAAAAATACCATAAATTTTAATGCACTGTTGGAATTTTGTGAA
Organism: Aepyceros melampus; assembly: GCA_006408695.1. Classification (NCBI taxonomy): domain Eukaryota; kingdom Metazoa; phylum Chordata; class Mammalia; order Artiodactyla; family Bovidae; genus Aepyceros; species Aepyceros melampus. The sequence continues at coordinate 259,021 of SJXQ01001780.1, read as the reverse complement.
GATTAAAAATGCAAATACTGGTGCTCACTTGCAATTTTATTGCCTGTATTATGGAATGAAAATAATTTCATGCAAATTTTTCTTATAAAAATTAATTGTAGTAAATTATATGAGAGAGATGCTCTATCAGAGTAACATAAAGTCTCTGTTGAAATACCTTGATTTTAATGCATTTCAAAATATGGCTAGTTGGCTTAGGAAAAAACTCAAATGTTCAGAAATTAGTCTCTGGTTCTACCATGAACACTCAAGTACCACAAAGAGGGAAGTTATTTTCAAATGAAGTAAAGATGCTTTCAGGAATACTCACGTCTTTCATGGGCACTGTCTCCTGGACACTCAGTCCTGTTGCAGCCTCTAAGTCATCAATATGGCTTTTAATATGTGTGTTGTGTCTAGTGTGCATGTGTGCTCAGTCATGTCTGACTTCTTCCAACCCCATGGACTGTAGCCCTCCTGGCTCCTCTGTCCATGGAACTTCCCTGACAAGAATACTGGAGTGGGTTGCCATTTCCTTCTCCTGGGGATCTTCTTGACCCAGGGATTGAATCCGCATCTCTTGTGTCTCCTGCATTGGCGGCTGGATTCTATTACTCATTACTATTGTGCCACCTGAGAACCCCTGTTATGTCTATAATGGTAATGTCCAAATACTACCTTTACTTTTCCTAACCAAATTTCATATCTTTATGCAGTCTTCTGTCCTCCTAATATAGAGGAAAAGAAAGATGTAAAGTGTAGAAGAGAAGCTAAAATAACCATAACATCAATCAAAAGTCCTTACCTTTAATAAGAATGCAGTTGAAGTACCTCTTTGTTTACTTTTCAGTAATCCCAACCCCATCTCCTTTGAGTTCATTGATTCCTTCATCCCTCCCTAACTCTCTTCAACAATATTCACTGTGACCAGGTACTGTGAATGTAACAGTGAATTAGACACGATCTCTTCATTCATAAAGCTTAGCATCTCTAGAGCAATTTAAATAATAAAAGCTGTACTGTGATGGAGGAACATCTCAGAGGTATGGGAGAACATATCCAGGGTGCTCAAACTATTAAGGAGGAGTGGAAGGTCATAGGTTTCTACAGGGAAATGATGTTTAAATTGAAATATGAAGACTAGTAAAGCTGGGAAAGGGAGCAGAGAAGGGTCTGGTCAGGGAGGAGAATTTGGATGTTGAAAATGAATGCATACCACCTTCTGACATCAGAATGTTCCAGCATATCTTGGGAAGTTAACAGCAAGCCAATCTGATCTAATTTTACAATGGGAATTACTCAAATGTTTAAACTAGTGTAACTAGTACGGCCTTAAATATCAATATTTTGAGAGCAGAAAAGATTTTAAAATAAGTTGATGTTTGAAAATAAAGCATCTATGTGGGCATTTCTATTAAGGCTTTTTCTGCGTGAGTCTGTATTACAAACATTAAAGTTTCTACTGTGACAAGTAAAATGCACAATTATTTTCAATTCGTAATGTAAGAATAAGTATAAGGTTGATCCTTAAAATTTAAAAGAAAACTTGTGATAAAATATAGTTTGTAATGTAGACTCATACTATTGTATTTTTAGTTCTATTTTAATGCCATCTAGAAATTGTAATCATTGTTTTTACCTTTTGGTATCACTGAGGAAATCAGACTGTGTAGCTAGTAAAAACAGAGATGAATAAACAAACCTAGAATACTTAGAAGAGAAAGTTAGTGCCTTAGATCATTCTAGAAATATGGCTACAGTTAATTGCTGTTTCTATGCTAGTTAATAAGCAATCTGTAAACTAGCATTTGGGACTCATGACTACAAATATATACTCAACCACTAGATTAAAAGTGAATTGTAAATGAAGAAGAAAATAAACAGTACCTATCCTATCTAATCGGTCAATGGCAACCGTCTCAAAGGCTCTTCTCATCATTGGATATTCTCCAGGACCTCATTGAAATTGTCCACAGAAAGTGAGTAAAGACGACAATATGTATCAGCTCGAACACTGGCAGTGCGCCGTCCCTTGGTCAGCAAGCAAATCTCTATAAAAACAAAGAAGAAAGATATGTTAGGTAATTTTCTTTAAAAGGCCATTAAGACCTATCTCAAAAAAAAAAAAAAAAGTCTCATGGTTTGAGAAATCAATGATTAGCCACATTTTATATTTTATCAGAAAATCCCTTTTGATAATTAAAAGTACCCGACTGTGAAGAAGGCTGAGCGCCGAAGAATTGATGCTTTTGAACTACGGTGTTGGAGAAGACTCTTGAGAGTCCCTTGGACTGCAAGGAGATCAAACCAGTCCATTCTGAAGGAGATCAACCCTGGGATTTCTTTGGAAGGAATGATGCTAAAGCTGAAGCTCCAGTACTTTGGCCACCTCATGCAAAGAGTTGACTCATTGGAAAAGATCCTGCTGCTGGGAGGGATTGGGGGCAGGAGGAGAAGGGGACGACCCAGGATGAGATGGCTGGATGGTATCACGGACTCGATGGACATGAGTCTGAGTGAACTCCGGGAGATGGTGATGGACAGGGAGGCCTGGCGTACTGCGATTCATGGGGTCGCAAAGAGTTAGACACAACTGAGTGACTGAACTGAACTGAAGGTGAAGTCGCTCAGTCGTGTCCGACTCTTTGCTACACCGTGGACTGTAACGTACTAGGCTTCTCTGTCCATGGGATTCTCCAGGCAAGAATACTGGAGTGGATTGCCATTTCCTTCTCCAGGGGATCTTCAACTGAACTGAATCTTAAAATATTCTTTTTTTAAAACAATTGAGAAAAGCTGAAACAAATTTATCTGCCCACCTCTCATTTAAATTCCCCCCAAATAACAAAAAGTTGCAGAAAAAAGAATAATAAATATAAAATGGAGTTGAAAACAGGAAGAGACCATGCTCAGATAAAAGTTTTTATGAATTCTGGAAGGCAGAGAGGAGATGGTATCTTATAGACAGAACCAAGTGCTCAAAGTGTTAGTTGCTCAGTCATGTCTGACCCTTTGCAACCTCATGGACTGTAGCCCTCCAGGCTCCTTTGTCTATGGAATTCTCCAGGCAAGAATACTTGAGTAGGTTGCCATTCTCTTCTCTAGGGGATCTTCCCAACCCAGGGTTCAAACCTGGGTCTCCTACATTGCAGGCAGATTCTTTACCATCTGAGCCACCAGGGAATTGAGCACCAAATCATTGGCTTAGAAAGTATTATGATCAAGCAAAGCTGGATCACAGGGTCACATGTATGCATTATAGGAATGCTTTAAGTAGTTCATATATTCCAAATAAGATCAGTATAAAAATTATGTTCTAAATGTAGAGAGGAATTTTTCATTTATGTAATTTCTAAGGCAAATCCTTTGTTGAAATTTTGATTCCCAATATATGATAAGCAAATATTTGCAAGTTTGTAATTTTGTATTAGATAAAATCAATGACAAAAGTGATGATTTTCTATTTCATTTTCCAAAATGTATTTATTAAAATCCTGTAGATTTTACTTCTTTAAAAAATGTAAAGTAATAGAAAAACATTGCTTCAAAATAACATATTAGGAAAAAAAAGGAATGGAAGTATTTCTGAAATACACACTCCCAACAAAAGGAAATGTAGCAAAATCATTATTGCAAAGGGCCTAAATTCACACTCTTCTGAACTTATTTAAAGAATTTCAGTTCATATTGACAAACATCATAAGTAAATTATGTGGTAGGCATTATGTCCTTGATGTTAGAATTGGAAGCATTAATCTTCTTTTGTGTTAATTATATGCTGGTAATAAAAAGAAAAAATTCATTTTAGTTAAGAATTCATTTAAACTCAATCTGGTAAGAATAATAATATGCAGGCACTGTGGGAGTACTAAAGATGTGCATCTGAACCAATCTGGCAATTGAAAAGATTTTAGGAAACACCACCTAAGCCACCAGTTACACTGTTATTGTTCATACTGGTAGATGTTTCAAATTTAATAAACAATATTGTGTGTGGCCAAGGTGGCAAAAGAGGAGGTCACCGAGGTCACCTCCTCCTTCAGGCACACCAAAATTACAACTGCTTACAGAGCAGTTATTGATGTGAATGACCAGAAGACTAGCAGGAGAGATCTTCTACAACTACAGATATAAAGAAGCAATTAGAGCAAGATGGGTGGAAGAGGCAGACACGCTGTACATTTAAGTCCCATAATCCTGGGTAGGTGACCCACAAACACAATAATCAAAATGGCAGAGATTCCTTTTAAGGAGAGGGGAGCCTGAACCTGATGATAGGCTCCCCAGCCTGTGAGTCCTGAAAGAGATTCCCAGAAAGTCTAGCTTTAAGGCCAGTGGAACTTGCATTCTGGAGAGTGGGGGTGCTGTGGGAAATAGACTTTACTCTTTAAGAGTATCTGCAAAACCTCATACCCTCCAACATTCAAAAAGCAGTAATTTGAAGGATCTGGGGTCAAACCTACTAGCTGATCTATTAGAGTCTCCTGGATTGGCAGGAGGCAACTGGGACATACCCTGAGCACACAGATACTGGTGGCATCCATTTTTGAGAGCTCATTATACCCTAAGGTCACTGGTGCTGGCAAGCACCATTTTGGAATCCTCCTTCTATCTTATTAACACTAGAACCCAGCCCCATCCACTAACTGGTCAGCACAAGCCCTGGGACTCTCTGGTCCATGCAGCCAGCCATGCTGGGATCACTCAAACCTAGACAAAGCAGCAGCCAGCAACCTCTACAGTAGCAGGAGTCAAAGGTACATTAGATGATACAGAGGCCTGAATCAGCAAACTGGAAAAAGAGTAATAAAAAATCACCCAGTCCGAACAGAAAAAAAAAGTTTTATTTTTTAAAGTAGAGTTTAAAAGACCTTTGGACATCATTAAGCTTATTAACATTTGCATTATTAGAATCCTAGAAGGAGAAGAGAGGAAAAGGGGGCAGAGAACACATTTGAAGAAATAATAGCTGAAAAATTCTTGGAATTAAGCATACTTAACCCTAAAAAAACAAAAAATTATTTGTTAGTAGTAGGAATCTTTTTTTAAAAAAAAATTAGTTCAATTGCTTCATCTATTAAAGTAATCAAAGATTAGCAACATGGGGGGTGGGGAGAAAAAAAGGATATGGAGAAGTACCTAATGATAAGTATGTGAGTTTAGGTAGCTCTTTGATTCAGAAGAGTACATTCCAAACATAAATGTACTTTCCTTTCTCATCATCTTCACTTTCCCTATGCCTCATGTGAGACAAACTAGTCCAGGTCCCAGAAGCACAGAGAGTCCCAGGGCTGATCAACCCAAGGGGGATCGCCCTGAGACACATTATAATTAAAAAGGCAAAAATTAAAGATAAAGAGAGAAGATTAAAAGCAGCAAACTAAAAGCAACTAGTTACATACAAGGGAACTCCCATAAGATCATTAGCTGAGCTTTTAGCAAAACCTTTGCAGGGCAGAAGGGAGTGGCACAATATATTTAAAGTGATGAAAGGAAGAAACCTACAACCAAGACTACTCTACCCAGCAAAGCTATCATTCAAATTAGAAAGAGACAGATATTTCTACAAACAAGAAAAAGCTGAAAGAGTTCAGTACCACAAACCAGTTTTACAAGAAATGTTAAAGGGACTTCTCTAAGCAAAAAAGAAAAGGACAGAAAGATAAATATGAAAGCTATGAAAGAAAAAAATCTCATTCATAAAGGCAAAAATACAATAAAGACAGTAGATCAACCAAATATAAGTCTAGTAGAAATGTTAAAAGAATTGTGCATTTAGAAATAACATAGTGTTGTAGGTTAATTGTACTTCAGTTATTAAAAAAAATATGTAGACATGGAAGAAATGCATCAACATGCTAATGGTAGTTATTTCTGGAGGATGGGGTTTCTAGGTGATTGTTCTTTTTTACGCCATGCTTTTATGTAGTTCTATTTGTCTGCAATGAACATTCCTTACTTGTANTGCCTGGGAAATTCTGGGACGGGGGAGCCTGGAGGGCTACAGTCTATGGTGTCACAAAGAACCAGACAAGACTGAGCATGCATGCATGTGAAAACATAAAATAGATGTAAATTTTGTGGTATTTAATGTATTTTGAAAATTTTCAAATTACTATTATATAGAGATTAGATATAATGTATTTTGATATACAGATTGTATTATATGTAGATAGATTTTGCAGCATGATAAATATCCTAAGAAACCAAATACCCAATTTTGCTTTTTTTCTGATTATTTTTGATCTGATTATTTCAATCCTGGAGACACAGTCATACTTGCCAGTTATTAGTGTCCTCTACTGCTGCTTATTCTGTTATTTAGTCATTTAACGTGATTGCTTTGCAATATGAGCTCTCTCCATATGTTTGGTTGATTTATTTCTTTTAAAAACTAGGATTAGGGTAATCACCTGGGGCTATGAGTATTGACTCTAGTAGTGACAGCTCAGACAAGTTATGCATTGGCAAAATTGTTATGAGGTTTACCTGAAACAATGTCTATAAAGTGCCTGGTACAAGCTTAGTATGGTATGGATCCTCTCACAACATGAGTTCCCTTCCTTTTTCCTTTATGTTGCTTTTCCTATCTCTGAATTTTTTCCTGTGATTTTGTCTCTTAAGTGCTAGAATGAGGAAAAAGTGATGTTTCATATATTCAATAACCCTCTAAATTGGTGAAAGATACTGGCCATCTCCCACATCCACCAAACTGTTTATGAAGCAATTTGTTCATAATCTAACCCTCCCATTTCTTTAGACTTGTCTCAAATAAGATGGCTTCATACTGATGGATATCTTTCTCTTAATCACACAGGGAGAATTCACCTTTGTGCATTCATTTCCACACAGTTGTGATCCTGTTGCAACATAGCCTCTACAGCAAATTATTGCCCTTATTTGTTTATGTGATATTTCCCGATGCTTAACTATGAGGTATTTAAAGAAAAGTACACCAATCTAATTTGCAATGTCAAGCCCTTACCATACAATATCACACAATAGTCTTAAGTGATGCAATATAACCTGGTTCACGAAATGAGGAATGAGTCAATTGATAAGGAGCAGAAAGACTTAGACCAGGTTGGAAGATTCTTCATAAAACGAAGTACTCACATTTGAACACAACAGCCCAAAGAGCTAGACCTTTTTGAGGAGCATTGATGCTATTCACCAGATGCTACATTGCTCTTCTCTTTTATCTGGTTCCTAATGATCTCAATTACTTTAGAACATTATTTTTTTATTCTGTTGGATACGTGGAAGTTTCTATTAAGGTTTATAGTTTTCACTCCTTAACCTGTCTCCCCTTCCCCTTCCTTAGGATCAGTTCAGTTCAGTTGCTCAGTCACGTCTGAATCTTTGCGACCCCATGAACCGCAAAGCGCCAGGCCTCCCTGACCATCACCAACTCCTAGAGTATACTGAAACTCCTGTCCAAGGAGTCAGTGATGCCATCCAACCATGTTATCCTCTGTCGTCCCATTCTCCTCCCACCATCAATCTTTCCCAGCATCAGAGTCTTTTCAAAAGAGTAAGTTCTTTGCATCAAGTGGTCAAAGTATTGGAGTTTCAGCTTCAGCATCATTCCTTCCAATGAATATTAAGGACTGATTTCCTTTAGGATGGACATTCACTCCTTAACCTGTCTCCCCTTCCCCTTCCTTAGGATCAGTTCAGTTCAGTTGCTCAGTCACGTCTGAATCTTTGCGACCCCATGAACCGCAAAGCGCCAGGCCTCCCTGACCATCACCAACTCCTAGAGTATACTGAAACTCCTGTCCAAGGAGTCAGTGATGCCATCCAACCATGTTATCCTCTGTCGTCCCATTCTCCTCCCACCATCAATCTTTCCCAGCATCAGAGTCTTTTCAAAAGAGTAAGTTCTTTGCATCAAGTGGTCAAAGTATTGGAGTTTCAGCTTCAGCATCATTCCTTCCAATGAATATTAAGGACTGATTTCCTTTAGGATGGACTGGTTGGATTTCCTTGCTGTCCAAGGGATTCTCAAGTCCTCCAGCACCACAGTTCAAAAGCATCATTCGTTGGCACTCAGATTTCTTTACAGTCCAACTCTCACATCCATATTTAACTACTAGAAAAACCATAGCCTTGACTAGATGGACCTTTGTTGGCAAAGTAATGTCTCTGCTTTTGAATATGCTCCAGGTTGGTCATAACTTTTCTCCCAAGGAGTAAGTGTCATTTAATTTCATGGTTGCAATCACCATCTGCAGTGATTTTGGAGCACAGAAAAACAAAGTCTCTCACTGTTTTCACTGTTTCCTCATCTATTTCCCATGAAATGATGGGACCAGATGCCATGATCTTAGTTTTCTGAATTATGAGTTTTAAGCCAACTTTTTCACTCTCCTCTTTCACTTTCATCAAGAGGCTCGTTAGTTCTTCACTTTCTGACGTAAGGTGGTGTCATCTGCATATCTGAGGTTATTGATATTTCTCCCAGAATCTTGATTGCAGCTTGTGCTTCATCCAGCCCAGCATTTCTCATGATGTACTCTGCATACAAGTTAAATAAGCAGGGTGACAATAAATAGGCTTGATGCACTCCTTTCGCAATTTGGAACCAGTCTGTTGTTCCATGACTAGTTCTAACTGTTGCTTCCTGCCCTACATACAGATTTCTCAAGAGGCAGGTCAGGTGGTCTGGTATTCCATCTCTTTATGAATTTTCCAGTTTGTTGTGATCCATGCAGCGAAAAACTTTGGTGTAGTCAATAAAGCAGAAATAGATGTTTTTCTGGAACTCTCTTGCTTTTTTGATGATCCTACAGATGTTGGCAATTTGATCTCTGGTTCCTCTGCCTTTTCTAAAACTAGCTTGAACTTCTGGAAGTTTGCAGTTCACATACCGTTGAAGCCTGGCTTGGAGCATTTTGAGCATTACTTCACTAGCCTGTGAGATGAGTGCAATTGTGCAGTAGTTTGAGCATTCTTTGGCATTGCCTTTCTTTGGGATTGGAATGAAAACTGACCTTTTCCAGTCCTGTGGCCATTTCCAGTTTTCCAAATCTACTGGCATATTGAGTGCAGTACTTTAATAGCATCATCTTTTAGGATTTGAAATAGCTCAGCTGGAATTCCATCACCTCCACTAGCTTTGTTTGTAATGATGCTTCCTAAGGTCCACTTGACTTTGCATTCTAGGATGTCCGACTCTAGGTGAGTGATCACACCATCATGAATATCTGGGTTGTGAAGATCTTTTTTGTACAGTTCTTCTGTGTATTCTTGCCACCTCTTCTTAATATCTTCTGCTTCTGTTAGGTCCATACCATTTCTGTTCTTTATTGAGCCCATCTGTGCATGAAATATTCCCTTGGTATCTCTAATTTTCTTGAAAGGATCTCTAGTCTTTTTCATTCTATTGTTTTCCTCTATTCTTTGCACTGAGGAAGGCTTTCTTATCTCTTCTTGCTATTCTTTGGCACTCTGCATTCAAATGGGTGTATGTTTCCTTTTTTCTTTACTTTTCACTTCTCTTCTTTACAGCTATTTGTAAGGCCTCCTCAGACAGCCATTTTGCTATTTTGTATTTCTTTTTCTTGGGGATGGTCTTGATCCCTGTCTCCTGTATAATGTCATAAACCTCATCCATAGTTCATCAGGCATTCTGTCTGTCAGATCTAATCCATTGAATCTATTTGTCACTTTCACTGTATAATTGTAAGGAATTTGATTTAGTTCATACCTGAATGGTCTAGTGGCTTTCCCTACTTTTTTCAATTTAAGTCTGAAAATGGCAATAAGGAGTTCATGATCTGAGCCACAGCCAGCTCCTGGTCTTGTTTTTGCTGTCTCTATAGAGCTTCTCCATCTTTGGCTGCAAAGAATATAATCAATCTGATTTTGGTATTGCCCATCTGATGATGTCCATGTGTAGAGTCTTCTCTTGTGTTGTTGGAAGAGAGTGTTTGCTATGACCAGTGCATTCTCTTGGCAATACTCTATAAGCCTTTGCCCTGCTTCATTCTGTATTCCAAGGCCAAATTTGCCTGTTACTCCAGGCATTTCTTGGCTTACTACTTTTGCATTCCAGTCCACTATAATGAAAAGGACATCTTTTTTGGGTGTTAGTTCTAGAAGGTCTTGTAGGTCTTCATAGAACCATTCAACTTCAGCTTCTTCAGCATTACTAGCCGGGGCATAGACTTGGATTACCTAAGGATATCTGTCTTTTCATTGTGACTTCTTCAATCGCCTAATGTCTGCATAATTTCAGATCTACATGATACTATTTATAAACTGATATATACTATACATTTATACCACTTGTCACTGGCAAGTTAAGATACTTTATGAAGTATTGCAATGATTTTCAGAATATCTACTGGGTAGATAAGAAATCATCACTGGAATTCCCATGGTAGCTCACATGATATACAGATTAAAAAGGATGTGTTTTGTGATTGGAACAAAAATCACATAAAAATATCAAAGCTAAGAAAAGTAAGGCCACAGTTTTCTTGCTTCTATCCTTCTTTAAAAATTACCAGACCACTCCAAATCTTTCCTTTTGATTTTAAATCTACTAGCACTCAACTCTTTAAAAGTTAATCAAACACTTTGAATTATAAATGCCTTTAAAAAGCAGCCAGCTTTTTAAAAATTCATCAAATGATTTCCGCTCTTAGATACCTCAATTGTATTTTTTGAAGTAATATCTTGACAGCTCTGTTTTCCTATGTGGTTTAACACAAAATGGAAAAAAAAGTACAGCAGAAATAATAATCTAAATAGAAAATATATTCACTAGATAATTATGAGGTGAGTTTACTAAAGCAAAAAATTGCTTATCCCCCAAATTTTCCCCTGGTTCTCTGTCTTCCTCTCCTTTTCACACAACACACATATACATGTGGATGATAAAAAAGAGATTTAAATGCACATTTTCCTGGCTTATTGAATGTAAAAATCAAAGATCACTGATTCAGAATGAATTCTTTAGTGGCAATGTTTACAACTGATTCAGACTGGATTCTTTAGTGCAGTATTTTCCACATTCTTAAATGCATAAAAATCACTTTATGCATGCTAGTGTCTTGCTAAAAAGCATATTAGGATATAATATGTCTAGAGTGGGGCCAGAGAGCACATTTCTAAAATGCCTTAGGTAATGGCAATGATGGACTTTTTTGGGAAATTAATTCTTCTAGCAGTCAGATTTGCACATAAAATAGGGGGTTTTTTTTTGTTGTTATTTTAAGATAAGTTGGGAAAAGGTGGCAAAAAGGAAAGGAATTTCAGGGATAGAATAAATTCAGGTCAATGAATGGTTTTCTGGTACCAGCACATTGGTGGAAACTGTGGGAACTATAACAGAAATGAAAGACACTGATCCTGACTCAAAGCTTTTATAATTAATTAGAAATTCAAGTACAGTATGTAACAAGAGCTTGAAAATAATCCCAAAGTTAAATCATCTGCTGGTTTATAAAAATCTAAAAAGTTCAGTTTGTACAGCTTTGGTGGCATTGAAGGTCTTAGGTAGGCTCCAAAAGAAGTACAGGAATACAGCGCTTAGGCCATGAGGATGGAGAGGACAGGGAAAAGGGAGTGGGAGGGGGAACCAAGGACATTGGAATGAAATAATCATGAGAACAGGATCAGAGAAGAATTTATAAGGAGATTTTCTTGGAATTGAAAAAAATAGCAGTTTCACAGGATTATAGGATTTTGATTGTCATAGAGAATATTCCTCTTTAGATAAGAAGTTTGGTCTTGATCGATAGTGGGATTGCAATGTTTTTAAGGAAGAAATTTGTTTATAAAATATTGTCTTGGAAAAGGAAATTATATAGAATAGTATGGGGAAAACTAACTCTCTAGATGTCATGCCAAATTTTGCAAAGGCATTCAACCCCTTTTTCTCTTGAAGGCAAATTTATTCTTTCAAATTTGCTGGTTTATGACACAAGGATATTGATTTAGCATTGTCTTATAAAATGAACTAAGAAGGAGATTCTTACCAGTTAAAGAGTTGGAAAGAAGTTTTGACAATAATCAAGGGTATGAGATGATGGGAATTTGCATGAAATAAAGCTATAGCACCAAGAAATGATCTCTTCTGAGAAGCCCTGTGAAATGAAGCTTCAAAAGAACTTGGAAGGTGATGAGGCACCCATAATTCTGAATGTAGATGTAAAGAAAAACCACAGTAGGGTAACTGTCCTCTAAGTGAATGTAAGATGAAGGTTGTTTTGGAAAAAAAAAATCAAGCAAAACTTTGGCATCCAGAGAAACCTTTCTGACATTAAAGCTACTAGTAACTCATTTCTCTCAAATTGGTTAGAAGCAGTATTTGTCAGGTATGACCTAAATCAATTCCCTTACGATTATACAGTGGAAGTGACAAACAGATTCAAAGGATTAGATCTGAAAGAATGCCTGAAGAACTATGGACAGAGGTTCGTAACACTGTACAGGAGGTGGTGATCAAAACCATCCCTCCAAAAAAGAAATGCAAAAAGGCAAAATGGTTTTTTGAGGAGGTCGTACAAATAGCTGAGAGAAGAAGTGAAGCAAAAGGCAAAGAGAAAAGAGAGGACATATATCTAAATGCAGAGTTCCAAAGAATAGCACAGAGAGATAAGAAAGCCTTCCTCCGTGATCAATACAAAGAAATAGAGGAAAACAGTAGAACAGGAAAGACTAGAGATCTCTTAAAGAAAATTAGAGATACCAAGGGAACATTGCATGCAAAGATAGGAACGATTATGGAATTACAGAAATGATATGGACCTAACAGAAGATATTAAGAGGAGGTGGCAAGTTCTTCTGTCTTAATGACCCAGATAACCATGATAGTATGATCACTCACCTAGAGCCAGACATCCTGCAGTGTGAAGTCAGGTGGGACTTAGGAAGTATTACTATGAGCAAAGTTAGTGGAGGTGATAACGTTCCAGCTGAGCTATTTCAAATCCTAAAAGATGATGCTATTAAAGTACTACACTCAATATGCCAGTAAATGTAGAAAACTGGGCCGTGGCCACAGGACTGGTAAAGGTCAGTTTCCATTCCATTCCCATAAGGACAATGCCAAAGAATATTCAAACTACCACACAACTGCATTCATTTCACATGCTAGCAAGGTAATGCTCAAAACTCTCCAAGCTAGGCTTCAACAGTACGTAAACCAAGAACTTCCAGATGTACAAGCTGGATTTAGAAATGGCAGAGGAACCAGATATCAAATTGCCAACATCCACTGGATCATAGAAAAAACAAAAGAATTTCAGAAAAACATTTACTTTTGCTTCATTGATTACATTAAAGCCTTTGACTGTGCGGATAACAACAAACTGTGGAAAATTCTTAAAAAGATGCGAGTAGAGAGCACCTTACCTGCCTCTTGAGAAACCTGTTTACAAGTCAAGAAACAATAGTTATAACTTGACATGGAACAACAGACTGGTTCAAAATTGGGAAAGGAGCACGTCAAGGCTTTATATTGTCACACTACTTATTTAGCTTGTATGCAGAGTACATCATGTAAAATGCTGGGCTGGATGAAGCTCAAGCTAGAATCAAGACTGCTGAGAGAAATATCAATAACTCAGATATGCAGATGGCATCACCTTAATGGCTGAAAGTGAAGAGGAATTAAAAAGCCTCTTGATGCAGGTGAAAGAGGAAGAGTAAACACATTGGTTTAAAACTCAACATTCAAACAAACTAAGATCATGGCATCCAGTCCGATCATTTCATAGCAAATATATGGGGGAAAAATGTAAACAGTGAGAGACTTTATTTTCTTGGGCTTGAAAATTACTATGGACTGCAGCCATGAAATTAAAAGATGCTTGCTCCTTCAAAGAAATGCTATGACAAACCTAGACAGAGTATTAAAAAAGCAGAGATATCACTTTGCCAAAAAAGGTCCGTATATCAAAGCTGTGGCTTTTCCAGTAGTCATGTACAGATGTGAGAGCTGGACCATAGCAAAGGCTGAGTGCCAAAGAACTGATGTTTTCAAACTGTGGTGCTGTAGAGGATTCTTGAGAGTCCCTTGGACTGCAAGGAGATCAAAACAGTCAATGCTAAAGGAAATCAACCCTGAACATTCATTGGAAGCACTGATACTAAAGCTGAAGCACCAATACTTAGGCCATATGATGCGAAGAGTTGACTCATTGGAAAAGACCCTGATGCTGGGAAAGATGGAAGGCAGGAGGAAAAGGGGGTGACAGAGGATGAGATAGTTGGATGGCATCATGGACTCACTGGACATGAGTTTGAGCAAACTCCAGGAGATTGTGAAGGACAGGGAAGCTTTTTGTGTTGCAGTCCATGGGGTCACAAAGAGACGGAGATGACTGAGCAACTAACTGTGTGTGTCAATTGGTAAACTTTTGTGCTCTGACTGAACATCTGTAATAACTGATTCCAAGATTGATGCTTATCTGAAAGATGTTAATCTGTAATCCGGTTAGAAGCCCACAGGATGGCCTGGCTGGAAAACGCTTTCTGATGGGAATGCTTTATATTGGACTGTGACTAAGAGGCCTGATTGTGTCTTCTTATGAGGAGACTGACAGTAACGAATAGACAGCTAGAAAGGCCCGAGAGTGCATAATTCCTGGACAGCCGTATCCCTCCAGTGGTGCTTTGACCACTGGAATCACTGTTTCTTGAGGGGTGTTCCCACTTGCCATCAGGTTGGCTTCTGACTGTCTGGAGGTACTTTGCTGATCTTCCTTTCTTCATGCGCTCACTTACAATAGACTCTGTCACCTCAGGTGACCGGAGCTTGACTCTGCCATTCAGCTCCAAAGCGCCTGACTCATACACACTTCCATCTGTGACCTCTTTCTAGATGTGCATAGCCATCCATTTTGCTAAAAGCATCTCCCTTTCCTTTTCTTTCCCTCTCTTGAGAGGCTACACTGAGTTCTGCAAGTCCAGTACATGAGTACCAAAGAGAGGTCTTGAAGTGAGTTGAACACGTATATCCTATTTGTGTCGAGTTTTCATTTTCTACTTCTGCTTAATTCAAAGTATTCAGTACACAAGTCAGCCGGAAATCTCTTTGTGTGCAAGAAATAATAGCAAAAATTTATTAGGCAAAAATGCAATCCTACTAATATCTCCTCACCAAAAAGAAAACAAAATATAAACAAAAACAAAAACTTAGGTACATTAAAAATTAATCCTAACAAAACTAAATACCTGTTTATCTTTTACCAACCTAAGAAACATTACTCTATGCGACAAAAAATGAGCAAATTTAAGGTAATAATTATAATCATAAAAATGACACCGAGTTTTGAATTTAAAAGAGTGTGTGTAGGCTCAAGTATGTATTACAGATGATAAAATATAACATACATCTAATCTAAATCTAATTAGTTGGTCTAGTTAGCAGCATGTATTACTTGATAGAGCTAAAATGCATTAAAGTGATAGTAGCAGAAAGTAAAATATAATTTATTGAATGATTTTACCTGTACTGTCTTATTCAGAATTAAATTTGAAAGAAAAGCTAGTTTAAAAATGAGAGGTTATATCTGGAATCCTACAGGCAAATCCAACCATAATTTTTTTTTTTTTTGCTACTGAGATAGGAATAGTTTTCACATTCTTAAAGGTTTGTAAAACATATATGACAGAGACCACATGTGGCCCACAAAGCCTTAAATATTTACTATTTGGCTCTTCACAGGAAAAGTAACCCTTAGTTTGTCAACCCCTAATTTAAATATATATTTTTTTCTATACCTGTAAACAGCTAACTTTTCTTATATCTTTGCATGTATGCGTGCTTAGTTGTTCACTCATGTCTAACTCTGTGACCTCCTGCCAGGCTCCTCTGTCCACAGGATTCTCCAGGCAAGAATACTGGAGCGGGTTGCCATTTCCTCCTTCAGGGGATCTTCCCAACCCAGGGATCGAACTTTATCAAATAACAAAATCTGGAAGGAGTAGAAATCAGTGAACTACAGCTGTATGAACCACATTCTCTTGTTATTTTAAGCAAAGTGAACTGAAGAATTGGGTCAGATGCCCCCACAGTTTATCTGAACTACATTTTTAAAAATTCCTCCCTGACCTACTTGGTCAGTATGATAAATGGACATCAGGACACTCCCACCAGAGATGGTCTGGCTCATCATGGAGAAGAGCTTTATATATTTTCAAATCATATCCAATAAAAGCTTCACTTAACCAGATACTCAGTCAACCAGTATTTTCTTCTCAGGTTTGTGGAAAAATTTGGAGCAGGGGAAAATGCAAGTGAAAGGGTTAGTCTTGTCTGACACTTTGTGACCCCACAGATTGTAATGTGCCAGGTTCCTCTGTCCATGGAATTTTCCAAGGCAAGAATACCGGAGTGGGTAGCCATTCCCTTCTCCAGGAAATCTGCCTGACCCAGGGATCTAAACTGGGTCTCCTGCACTCCAGGCAGATTCTTTATCATCTGAGCCACAAGAGAAGCCCCTTGGAGCAGGGGCTAAAAAGACAAAATTATAAAAAGGACTAATATTTTATTATTTTGATTGTTTTCATTGTGGAATATTTAAGTTGATAAAAGAATAGCATAATATTAAGTACTGTAGGATAGCATAATATAGTCAAATAAACTTGTATAGTAGTATACATAATAACCGTAAAATGAATCCCACATGTTCATTTTCCAGCTTAAACAATTACTGACTCAATTAAACTTGTTTCACCGATACTCACATATTTCCCATCTCCTTTATTATTATGAAGTAAATTGCAAATATATTAATTCAGCTTTAAATTTCTGTATGCATTACTAACATATAAACTTTCAATAATAATCACCATAAAAGTTAACAGTTATTTCTTAATATTATCAAGCATTCAATTAGTATGTGGGCAATTTCTGTATTATGTGACAACACTTTCTCCTTTCTGAGAAGCCTAAATAGAAATGTCCCCTAGAACCTATACATGGTAAAAGAATTAAAAATAAGTTTTGCAAGATTAAAGACATGCAATCCAGTATAGTATTGTACCAGCACAAGAAAAGATTATTAATGTTTTTAAAAATTATAATAACCTATTTTGAAAGAATATCAATTGAAAACAAATAGGGATTTTGTTGTTGTTAGATACCAGTAAAACATAACTAAGATAACTTAGACCTAGAGTGTCAACTTATCAAGGTATATCCTTATTTACTTTCTCTCTCTCTTTTTTTTTTTTTTTGCATCATTATGATCATCATTCATGGAAATCCCTAAATGGAAGGATGGATGACAGTGGAAAATTCAGAGATCACATAAGAATGAAGAGCTGAAAGAATTGCAGGAGAAAAACAGAACAAAGGCAAGAAAACTACTGATTCTTGTTAATGAATTTGTATTAACTCTTGGACTGTTTTCTAAAATATCAAACCGCATGAGGCTCTTTAGACCAGGGTTCCTTTGTCCCTACTGGTATTTGGGTCTGGATAATTCTCAGATACCAGGTCTCATCCTCTGTGTTGAACAATGTTTCCTGGCATCTTTGATCTCTGTCTACCAGATGTCAGGAGCACACCCCTCACACTAGACGCACCATCACTGTGGGGTGACAGTAGTATTGATAAAGACGTATTTTGGGGTTCATGTCTCTGTAAACCCTGCTCTAAAAATCTAAGGTGGCAAACATGATATTGTCCTGTGTGTCTGTAAACTTTCACATCAACTCTACAACAGAAGCTTAAAATTATATTTTTGATATCAAAGCATTCATAATTAAACTCTTTGGGACATTTGCTTTCATTATGCAGTCTTTTTTGGATAATCTTGGAACACTGTAACATGAATGCTAATCATTTTGTTGATGAGAGAAAGCTATTTAAACACATTAAAAATCCTGTTTTGAAAGCTCCATCGATTTTTCTCCTCCATTCAAGTCTCAGGTAACTCCAGTGGTTTATTACTTTAATTATTGAATAAAAAAGATAAAAGAGATATGCAAAAGAATCCATGGACTTAGATACAGAAAAAAAAGAGAAAAAATAAAATAAAATTTATATTAGTGTCAATAAATAGCAACCAATGTGCAAATTGCTTATAACAGATAAAGTTTCATTAAGTTGAGATTTTCTGACAGTTGTGGGGACAAAAAGCATCTGAAGGTACGGAAACAAAGAATAGAGGGAAGCTCTCTTATGCAGACAGAGTTCACATATGAAGGTGTTTCTTTAGTGTTGGGATGTCTGGTTAAATTTTATAGCATTTTCAGCAAAGGAGACACAGATGTAAAGAACAGACTTTTGGACTCAGTGGGAGAAGTCGAGGGTGGGATTATTTGAGAAAGTAAGATTGAAACATATACATCATCTTATGTAAAATAGATGACCAGTGCAAGTTTGATGCATGAAGCAAGGCACCCAAATCCAGTACTCAGGTGACAAGCCAGAGGGATATGGTGGGAAGGGAAGAGGGAGAGTGGTTCAGGATCAGTGGGGCACGTATACCTGTGGCCAATTCATGTTGATGTATGTCAAAAACCATTACAATATTGTAATTATTTTCCAATTAAAATAAATAAAAATTTTCATAGCATTTTATCTGATATAAAAGCAGAAAGTTTTGTTGTGCGTGTGTGTGTGTTTTTGAAGAGAGAAATAAATGAAATATGTCCAGTATGTGTCACAAAGCACTATCATGTGATACCATGAGGAAGAGCCCCAGCAACACGCGTATTTCATGGCGATGATTGATTCCATGGAGTAGATGGGTGGGTAATCCATGTCAGTCCAGTTAAAAATGGTGCATTACTGGTGCAATACCTAGCCATGGAAAACACTTATCAGAAACTGTTTTGTTGTTCTTGTTCTCAATGTATTTACAACTATCTGGAATTATCTTTTATTTCCCTTTTGTATTGTCTGTCTCTCTTGATGAAGATGCAAGCTGCAGGACAGCAGGCTATTGTTTCTCTTCCTCGTGACTGTATTTCATTACCTACAATAGTAACTGACACTTTGCAGTTGTTCAAACATATTTGTTGAAGAAATAATGAATAATTTAATGAATGAAGTTGTTATGCTACATTTAGATATTATTGATCAATAATGTTAAAAATTGTTTAATTGGGACCAAGAAGTTGTCAGTACATTTTTACTAGGTTTGGACATAGATAAAAAATTATGAAAAATAAATGAAATAATCATCCACCATCACCATCAGTGCATAAAAGAAAAAAAATTTAACATAGAAATAGCAAGAGTAATTTCAAAATTAAAAATAGGCATAGAATAAAGGACAAGACAGTTATTTATTTTTTGGCCACACTAAATGGCATGTGAGGTCTTCACTCCCCAACCAGGGATGGAACCTGTGACCTCTGCCTTGGAAGCATGGAGTCTTAACCACTGGACCATCAGTGAAGTCTTAGAACAACACAGCTAAATAAACTCATCTCTGAGGATAACTCATTCCATTGTTATTATATTACTTATTTCATCATAGATCAGTGACACAACAGTGTGTTCACTGGGTTTTAGAGAGACAGCTATAAAAGGTGGCTTTGCATCAGGAAACATGGAGATGAATAACTATTAATTGTTATTTTTATCATAAACTCATATGTTTCTCCTGAGCCCCAAATTACTGAGTTAGACTAACCAAATATATATAGTAAGACTATTTGGTAATTGGTTTTAGGGTCAGAGGTTTGTCTTCATTCTCCTTGTTCTTAGAGTCAGAGACTTGTCTTTGTTCTTCTGTCCTCATTGCCGAAGCCCTTCTTGCTGAATAACTTTCTTTAAAGTCTGGTATATCTTCTAAGCTCCCTTCATTCTCCTACATAAAAGTTTACAGATGGCCTGTATCTTTCTACCATCTCAATAAATTGTCTTTTCTTTTGCAGAGACAGCCAGAGGTATTCTAGCATGAGTGTTTGTTTTCACAGACTAATTGACAATTAGAATATTAGACAGCAGAACTGGATAGGGACCTCTGTTCCTTCTCTCCTATGTAAGAATATATAATTTCAGTATTTTATATAAGAATTCTAGATATTGTAAAGTTCAGGTATAGACTTGGCCTTTTTGAGAACAGACACATCTAGTAATATGTAGAATAGTTATAGAAAATGTGTTATAAATGTGGATCCAGAAACTTATAAGAGGTGGGTAAGGAAACTGAATAGTAACCCTAGTAAGAGGTGTGTCAAAAGCTTCTTTTGTTTTCCCTGTCGATAGCTCAGAACACTTTCTATGGGAATTGGTTGTTCTAGTATTAAGTGGAGGAGGAGAGATTTTCTCAGTGAAGGCTTCTTATCTAAACAATATAACTCAGAAAATTATTTCAGTGACTATTTTACGAATTCTCCCAAGCATGGTACGTAAGTGGATACGTAAGTGCTAAGTTAATTCATTACTTGCAATATATGCTTTAAGACAATAGGGCTTGATTCTGTCTAAGTTCTGGTTGAGAAGCACTGGAGAGTAGTAGACTGAATTGGGAGAGGAGTAAATAAGTTATAATAGGAACAATATACACTCATAATTTTGTCAGAATTCCTTATGTTTATGAGGCTAGTGATCATCTTCTCTGTTCTCATGTTAGTGGCAGCTTTCAGCAGGGAAATTAATTTTCTTAATTTATTGTGAACCACATTCATCTTAATCTTCATTATATGATTTCAGGCCCGGGGTACTACAAACAGACTATTGATCCTCCTGGACGTTTACAAGCTGCTTGTTCCACAGGCACTCATTCATCTACTCACCAAATAGACATTAGCAAACACATGTATTAAATAGTTGTAAACATGGCAGATTTCAGTATGGACTGTAAATACAATTCATTCTTTGAATGTGTAGTCCAGCAAGCTCAAAACCCAACTCATTTCTTCCTTCCTCCCACTGCAAACTGTGCAAACCTGTTTTATCTATATTCATAATCCCTGGTGGTTCAGTGGTAAAGAATTTGCCTGCAACGCAGGAGAGGCAGGTTCAATCTCTGGGTCAGGAAGATCCCCTAGAGGAGGAACTAGCAACACACTCCAGTACTCTTGCCTGGAAAGTCTCATGGACAGAGGAGCCTGGCAGGCTACAGTTCATGGGGTCGCAAAGAGTCTGACATGAGTTAGCAACTGATCTTGAGTATCATGGTGGCATCACATTCACCCAGTTATCAAACCAGAAATATGCTACCATTTGTGGATCTTCTCTTTATCTTATTCTTCATAGAAAGCAGGAATATAAGTTCCATTAATTCTTTACTTTTTTCTTTAATAGTTTTTCTAATCCTTTGTTGAAGATTAAATCCTCATAACTTCTTGTCTGAGTTATTTGAAGACCTTTCTAACTACCTGTTTAGTTGCTCAAGCACCTACGTCTATGAGGATACTTATTTCCAAAAGCAAATGTCATCATGTCAGTCCTCATGCTAAAAGCCTTCAACTCTTGTCTGCTACTTGTATGATGAAATCTTAATCTCTTGCAAAGACACAGATCCACGTTTACTCATCTCCTGTGGCTGCCTGCCTCCCACTCTGCATCCCCCCAATTTTGAATATGTGCGTGCTTGTCTTCAAATGGCCATGCTCTTGCCAGCCTCTGCTTTTATAACTTGCTGCTCCTTCTACTTGGAATGCTCACTCCACAAACATCCTCTCAATCCACCACCTCCTACTCAGCCTTTGGAACTCAATACCTCCTTCACAGAGAATTTTTAACAGATTCCTCCATCTTAAATTGCTATTTTATCTTATGCTCTTAATGCATTGAATTGTGGTGATTTGCATATTGTTTTGACTTCTACGTGTTTAAGTAAGTAAGTAAGTAAAGTCACTCAGTCGTGTCCGACTCTTTGTGACCCCATGGACTGCAGCCCACCAGGCTCCTCAGTCCATGAGATTCTCCAAGCAAGAATACTGGAGTGGGTTGCCATTTCCTTCTCCAGAGGATCTTCCCGACCCAGGGATCAAACCCGGGTCTCCCGCATTGGAGGCAGACGCTTTTTACGTGTTTACTTTCTAAAAAACATAACTGATTATAGGACACAGTTACTGGCATAACTGGAGTCTCCATAAAGCTTGTTGAACAAATGAATATTACTCAAAGCATAAACTGTTAATATTTAGTGAATTATATTACTTAAAACAATCAATGTTTGATTTTAATGATTATTAGTGTATAATAATAGATTGAAAATAATTTTATGATAATGAGTCAGGAAGATATTGATATGGACTGAGGAAGCAAATGATGAATGAGAAACAAAATATGTTTGTGTCCACACGTGTATGTGTCTGTGGATGGCTATTTTGACACACATTGTTGATGAACTACAAAAGCCAGGGTCAGAAAATAGAATTACAAAGTTTAAAAGGACCTAGTCCAGTTGGCAAGCAGAGATAACTTAATTGTAATATATTCAATAAAGAGATAGAAATACGCTTAGAACACCATAGACCAGCTTAGAGATTCAGAGCAGGCTTGTTGGAGGAGTAAATATTTTGAAGAATAAATTCAAAGTAGACAAGTAAAGATGAGAAATGACAAGTTTGTGCCACATGTGAAAATGTAACTAGCTATATTATCTTTAATCATGAAATCTATCTGAAGAATTTCACTGGAAAATGATATATTTTTAGAGTTACTCAGACCTTGGGAGAATGAAAAGACATTGAAAGATAGGGTCAATCACTGCAAGCACATCATGCTATGGCAAATAATTATTTTATAAAATGGATGTACAGATGCATGTGAATGGACTATTATAACAAATGAATACTTGAATTTTACTTCTGTGCCCATTTGCATCCACTTTACCGAACCATTCTGGTATGTTATATACATGTACACCCCGTAAACACAGGTATATATAAATATTCCTTGCAACTGCCTTATAAAGTGAGTAGTGTTATCCTGATTTTATATACTACCACACTCAGCTAAAAGAACTGAATTAAACTACTTAAGGCCGAATGATCAGTTGGTAACAGATTCAACATTTGATTTTCTGTTTGTGTGAGGTCATTCCTGTTCTGTCATGCCACTTTGACAGATATTGCATTGAGCTGCTTAAAATGTTACTCTTAAGGAAAAAAGACTATTTTAATATATGGTCAGCTCTTTCTTTCCCCAAAAACATGTTTTGAAATCTTAGAGGTAGATGATTACATTCATATAAATCACTGCAAGGAATGAAAATTAAAAGAAACTGAAACAAAAATATATTTAGTTGATAGCTAAGAAGGAGCAAAGTGATCCAAAGCATAGTTCCAAAGAGACTTAGCATCTGTGCACTGAAACGCTTGTTTTAACAAGTCCAACTGTGTTTTCCTAACTATGCCAATCCTTTCCCTTGGCTAATGCAGCATCCAGTTTACAGAATATATCAAACTGCAGCTTTCTTGATGAGAGGAGCTGAATGCTGCTTTAATTTCCCAGCCGGGAGCTGGTATTTCATCATGAACCAGGCATATTAAATTGTTGTGTAAGTGGAAAGACCACAATGTCAGCCATATGGCAGTTTCTCTTTGCAGGAGAGGAGAGACCTTCAAATCAAACTGTTAAGTCTGATGTCAGTTATTAATTTGGAGATATGGACAAGCGATTTATTTCCCCTAAGGTGTTTTTCCTCCCTCCTATGCCCCATAAAAGTGATGAGTACATTTTAAGTTGAAAAAACAGTGTAGGTTAACCTTAAATACATCACATTATGAATACGACTTCCAGAAGTTTCTATTCTATAACAGAGAGGAAAATGCTTCTTTACAATCAATTTTCCAAGTCTACACTTATGGTTGTACTTCATTCTGGAATGAGCTGGATAGATTTTAGACCATCAGATGGGGGTTCTTGAGCTGAAAAGGCAGAAGTGGTTCCACATCATTTCCATCTCTAAAACAGGTCACCCTTCCCTTCAATGAGCTATCTGCACCCCAATTTTTCTTTGACTCAACACATTGTTGTCCAGTTTTTACAGAAATTGCTTCAATTATCCATCCAAGAAATTTCTATTAGAGATTAGTGGTGAATTTGAGCAAACTCCAGGCGACAGCCGAGGACAGAGAAGCCTAGTGTGCTGCAGTCCATGGGATCGCAAAGAGCTGGACCCAACCTAAGGACTGAACAACAACTAGTGTGTCAGATTTCATCCTACGTGTTTCAGGTATAAAACAAGTTCCTCATTCTTGTGGAACTCACACTCTAAATAAATAAGTAGATCACCTGTATAATACTGACTGCTATAGAAAAATAAAACAAGGTAATGTGATGGAGTGATAGAGCTTGTCAAAGAATGTGATAATTGCAGAACAGTGGGTGTTTTAGTACTTTTGATATCTCTGTGAATCATTTTTGTTTGTTTTAATGATTAGGTTTTCCTTACAAGATTTTCTTCTCCTCAGTTCAAAACATGTAGAAGTTTCTGAAGCTGTGATCTAGATTACATGTTCTTCACTGACATGTTCACAATCTCATCTTCTCTCCCCACTGCTGCTGTAGTAAATTCTAGTACTAATCCCCCGCAATGATGATGGTGCTGTTAGACTTACTGATGGGATTTTTGAGAGAAGGAAAGTCTACTCCTTCAGAGTCACCTGCAGAGTCAACCCCCTGAAGGTCATCTCTTTCACAAAATAATCACTTCTCTCTCCTGTGGAGCTCCACCTCATCCCTCTTCCTGGTTCCTCTCAGAACCTCACACACAAGTTTGTTCAGGCACAAGTGGGCCAATGAAAACAGCAAATGCAAAGACCTGAGCATTAAATCCAAGATCTCTTTCTAAAAAGTTATCCTCTGGGCTGGAAATAAAATTTCACATTCCCTGCCATTTGTTTCTCTCATTTTTCACTCTTCTTATATCATTATAGAATCTCACTCAGAAGTTGGTGGGAATTAGGTTTATTCTTAGGTATTCCTGAAGACTTGTAGACTCAGACTCTTTAAAAACAATAAATTTCATTAGGAAGGGAGTCCACTAAAACATTTTTATTGAATCTTTTCAGCTTTCAGTTATTAAAGGTTTCTATGTTTTAATTTCTTATTTGTTGCCATGGTCTCTGAGCAAAATCTCAAGACAACAACCTGAAAATGTAGCCAAGAACAATTATCACTCCTATTTTTTTTTTCTTCACAGTTTTAGTGACAAAAGGGCTTGGGTCCAAGAGGTTCAAATTAATGATGGCAGGGAGTTGATTTTTTTCCCCTAAAACAATACATACCTTCCAGCAAAACTGCAAAATATAGGCTACATCCACTTAAATACATGGGAATTATGACAAAAAACATTGATCTAGAAGGGCTCCATGAAACAGAAATGGCCTATGATTTATTCAGCTGGATTCTGACTCCCTGATATATAAGATATTAGACACCACGCATTCCCATTTTGTCTGAAAACTCTTTATTGTTTGGGGGAGAACTACAAAAGACAAAATTAAGTTTAAAAAAACCCACCTATTTTAGGACTTTAAAACAACTAAAGTTCTGGACAATAGCAAACCTTCACTGGATAAAATTCCTTTTAAGAGAAAGAGTTTATGACCCAACTTAAAAATTTTCCTTGGGGCTGTTGCACTGGGATGACTCAGAGGGATGGTACAGGGAGGGAGGTGGGAGAGGGGTTCAGGATGAGGAACACATGTATACCCGTGGCAGAGTCATGTTGATGTATGGCAAAACCAATACAATATTGTAAAGTAATTAGCCTCCAATTAAGATAAATAAATTTATATCAAAAAAAAGTGGAGATTGCTTTAAAAATTGCAAATAGAACTGCCTTATGATCCAGTGATCCCACTGCTGGGCATACACACTGAGGAAACCAGAATTGAAAGAGACACGTGTACTCCAATGTTCATCACAGCACTATTTATAATAGCCAGGACATGGAAGCACCTAGATGTCCTTCAGCAGATGAATGGATAAGAAAGCTGTGGTACATATACACAATGGAGTATTACTCAGCCATTAAAAAGAATACATTTGAATCAGTTCTAATGAGGTGGATGATGCTGGAGCCGATTATACAGAGTGAAGTAAGCCAGAAAGAAAAACACCAATACAGTATACTTACACATATATATGGAATTTAGAAAGATGGTAATGATAAACCTGTATGCGAGACAGCAAAAGAGACACAGATGTATAGAACAGCCTTTTGGACTCTGTGGGAGAGGGAGAGGGTGGGATGATTTGGGAGAGTGGCAATGTAACATGTATGATATCATAAGTGAAACGAATCACCGGTCTAGGTTCGATGCGGGATGCAGGATGCTTGGGACTGATGCACGGGGATAATCCAGAGAGATGGTGTGGGGCGGGAGGGGGGAGGTGGGGGTTGGGATTAGGAGTTCATGTACACTCATGGCTGATTCATGTCGATGTATAGCAAAACAAATACAGTATTGTAAAGCAAAACAAACTAAAAAATAAAAATTAATTTTTAAAAAATCCAAAAAAAATAAAAAAAGAAAAGAAATTTTCTTTCTTTATTGCTGAAATAGGAACATATTCTTCAATAGAAGGCCAACATGCAAAATGATACTTTCACAATGCATTTGCTCAAGTATAGTTATTTTCCCTGATTTAACTTGCCTAAAATTTTCCATGTAAAATTATCTGTCTGGAGCACAAGCATTTTGAAATCCTGTTATATATTATTCTTTATGGTAACACTCTCTTGTCCTTCCACAGATAATCTTATTGCAGCTCAAAGAAGTCACATCTAGTAAGAAAATTAATCTCCATCTGTAATACAGTATCTTGGTGAAGCTGTTTCTACACAGTGTAAGGACGTGAGCCGGCAACTGTGTGTTTAATTTAACCCAAGATAAAGTCAAGTCAGAAAATTAAGACTCTAGAATGAGCAAATGGCTTTGTTCAAGTCCCTTCTTTACTTTGAACTATACTGTTATACCAGAATGCCCTGATAGTAAAGGCACTAAAACCAAAAAAGAAAATAGATGAGGTCAAGATTCTCAGAAACTTGGAACCAGCTTTTCTCTAGAGCCTATCCCTTTTCCAGTGGATCTTCCCGACCAAGGAATTGAATCAGAGTCTCCTGCATTGCAGGCCGATTCTTTACCAACTGAGCTATCAGGGAAGCCCTTTCTCTAGAGCATGTACTTCGTAATCAGATAGGAAAAGTGATAGACATATAGAACAGAATATACGGAAGTACTATTTTGGTTCTTTTCTCACTGGAAACTTCATAATGATAATAATAATGATACCGCTGCCCATTTATGAGCTTCCCTGGTGGCTCAGGTGGTAAAGAATCTGCCTGTAATGTGGGAGACCTGGGTTTGATCCCTGGGCTGGGAAGATACCCTGGAGAAGGGAACAGCTACCCAATCCAGTATTCTGGCCTGGAGAATTCCACAAACTGTATAGTCCATTGGGTCACAAAGAGTCGGACACGACTGAGCTACTTTTACCATTTATATTGTTTCTTTAAAAAGATAACCTGTTAAAAATTATGAGTCCAAGCATCTCTCTTCTTCAACTTACAATACATGCTAAAATATGCCTATTATTCACATAAAAGTGATTTCAGTTCCAAATGTTTCCAGTTTCCTATTGAGCAGGAAGCAGTGGTGATTGTTTTATAATTACAAGTATCTTGTAAACTCCAAGAAAATGAGAACTTTTAATGTACTCATATTAAGTCCTTACAATAAGAGGATAAATAAATATGAACTGAATTAATAAGCGAACAGTTGTATTGTGCAATGGATTCAATTAAGATTTCAAATGTTCTTCCTTTAAGGAGTCTAGACTTTAATTAATGTTCTCATTCATGTCCAGTGTGAATGCATAAGTGCAAGTGGCTATTATTGACTTGCCAACATCAACAATATTTAGACACATCTTTGGAACCTACTATTCCTTTTGTTGGGGTGCACATACATATCCCAGAAAAGGGAACCACTCACTGCTGCCACTAAAACATCATTTTGTTAATGTGTTTCTCTTGTGATTTATAGTATGAAGTACAAAGAAACACTTTAAATACTTCTGGCATTTTAAATTTGCTAAAGGTATTAAAACTTTTCAATAAATTTACTATACCTTGCAAAATAGGTGATGAAAAGCAATTTAAAGTGATTAAACTTTTCCTACTTCATTACCTTTTTGCTGAACTATTCTGACTGGTAATTTCAGTATCCCCTTCTAAGTAAATTCAACCATGGAGAAATGTCTCTGTGGATAGCAGAAGCATATAGCTTAGACTATATGGATAGCTTAGAATTAGGAAAGGCAGATTTTCTAGCAACAGGCTAGGAGGAAGCAATTGTAGGTGTGTGTGTATATGTGCAATGTGTTTTATCATTCAGACTAATAGGAAAGGATCTTTGTTTTCTGAAATGCTATAAACGAACAACATTGTAATGACTTGCAGACAATGCACCTGTTACTGTGTGAAGAGCAGTGGCCTAAAGTCAGTCCATCTCTGTGACTACTGAGCTCTGTGGCCCATGCACCTCTCAGGCTCTTCAACTGCACAAAGAATGAAATAATGCCTCCTTCTTAACTCCACATTTTACAAAAATGTTTCTGAATAATTTAACTTTTGAAAAATATATGTCTGTTCTCCTATTTCCCTTCTAATGCATTTGGGAAATTGATATTGAAAATGATAAAGATTACACATTTTTGTAGTTACATTAACCTAATGTGGAATTATATGACGTACTTGAAATGAGTACAATGCAGGACACATTAAAGTCTAGTTATTTTAAGAATTTGGATTTTATGAAATCTTAAGTGTTATTTCTTGGGGGTGTGTGTGCATAAGCATAAACACACATATATATGCTGCTGCTGCTAAGTTGCTTCAGTCGTATCCGACTCTGTGCGACCCCATAGACGGCCTCCTACCAGGCTCCTCTGTCCCTGGGATTCTCCAGGCAAGAACACTGGAGTGGGTTGCCATGTCCTTCTCCAATGCATGAAAGTGAAAGTGAAAGTGAAATCGCTCAGTCATGTCCGACTCTTAGCGACCCCATGACTGCAGCCCACCAGGCTCCTCTGTCCATGGGATTTTCCAGGCAAGAGTACAATAAGGCAATTAGGATTTTTCAGCATTGAGGTGACCTTTAATTTTAAAGAGCTTTCAAGACGGTTTATTTCATCCTCACATCCCCACCCTCACCATACATACAAACTGATTTCTCATAAATTTAATTGCTATTGCATTAAGACTAACAGTGACTCGGGAGAATATACAAATCGATTATTAGATTCTCTGTTAACTCAACATGAGCACTGATTCAAGAATACTTCAGTAATGTCTTACACGTGTGTCTGTTGCTCTATTTGATGCCAGCCAGTGGCTTCTGTTACTGCCTATCACCATAGCACAAATCTATAAGCATTTTGTATATGTTAAGTAATTTAGTCCTCTAAGCAAGCCTAATGAGGTAGAAATTATTATTATCCTGGTATTACCAATTTGGAAACAGGGGCATAGAGGAGATCAGTGACTTTCTCAAAACCCAATAGCATCTCAAGATCCAACTCTAACGCCTACACTCCTGAAGCAGCATCCTTCTGTCACATTTCAAAGAACTTCACAACCAGCCCCTGACACTTTCTATTTTTCACTACTCATGAAAAAGAGTTGTAGTTAATTTTCATCCACTAGAACATGAATCATCACAAATATCACCTTCCTCCATTTTTTTCAATGCTGGGATCTTATCCTAGAAAATATCCTCAATGGTAATACTTCAAAAATATTGTGAACTCTAGAATAAGCAGGAAGACATTTCAAATAGTCAGAAAAGTATTAAAACAGCACACTGGCAAAAGAGAATATGTCCCCAAGAGTCCCATTCCAACAGCATCACAGACCAGGAAAAGTGCAGATAGTGTCTATTTTAATAGTCTCCTTTGACAGATAATGAACCTAAGCCCTAAAATGTCAAACAGACTGCCTGGGGACATGCAGCTGGGTTGGGGTCTTATTGACAGAGATGGATTGGTTTCTGACTCTGTGGATGCTGAGTTCTCTGCCATATCATGTTCCTTCCTAATCCTCTTACAGTTTTGTTCCTAAAGATAGAATTTGTTAATTTAATTTGCAATATTATGAGAATAGAACAAGCATGCAATAAAATATGCTTAAGCCACTCAGACATAATCTGTTAAATGGTACATGGTACAAGGTTCAATAAGGCATGCCACTGTGAAGTTGCATAGATTCAGTGATGTGGACCTTCAGATTTGAAGGCAGGATCTAAACTTAAGAGTAAGTAAAACCTGGGCACAGAATAAAAAGCCTTTGTTATTAGCTTAAGTGGACATGGACAAGGAGCATGCTAGAGATAGAGTTGAAATGAGGACACAGTGAGAACCTATCCATCTGTCTACCAGGAATTATGCACATAAACTCACCACAGGACATCACTCCAAATGAACCTTTTCAAAGAGTGAATTTTTTAAGGCCATAACCACTACAGGTTGGGGGCATTTATCAAATAAGACCTTAACTATGTTTTATACTAAAATACTATATTATGGTAAAGAGCCTGGCCTGTTGTACTTGCATACCTGTTAACTCTTTTATAGGATAAAAACATAACTTTGGTAGCATTATAAAAGTTTTAATTACTTTCAAATATATAATCAATGTTTCAAAAGGTAACACATATTTTCCACAGAAAGATGGTCTTCCTTCACCTTATCCCACTCCAGGCTGATATAGTATAGAATAGAAAATGTGAGAGGGAAACAAGCTAATATTAAAAATAAAAATTTGCACCTCCATCCGTCCCATGCAATTGCTATGCTTTTATACTTTACTGAAGTGTGCATACCCACAGACACACTTCTTCCTCCTTTTTGTGCTGAGATTCCACAAGTATGATGAAGTATGATAATGATCCTCAAAGAAAGTGTCACAACAGAATAATAGTTTGCACAACTTTCATCCACAGAACTCAAAGTACTTTACTAATGTTAGCTCATTCATCACACCTGCCTGTGACAGGGGATGAGCAATCTACTGAAGTAGGACAAGAAAATCTTAGTCAGCAATCTTGTACTGAGGCTCTGAAAGCTAAATGTGAGGCTGGAGAGCAAAATAAAAGAACAAAACCAAGAGCATTAAAAGAAGCAACCAAGAAGGAATCTAGCTTCTTTAATTCAACACTAAGTAAAGTTACATTTATGACTTCTGTTAAAAACTTACAGGAGAAAAAAGAGCAATCATCATAATTTTACATTTGAAAAATTGAAAGGAAATATAAATAAAGATCATTTATTAAAAACTTGATCACTGACATCATGATATAAAATATTATTCAATTAAAGATGACTTCAAAATTAGATTCAATGTCACAAATATTTATTCAATAAAAAGGATATACCAGGAAATGTGCTAAGGCTGCAGACACAAATAAAAACATAAAATGATTAGTATACAAATATTTATGCTTCATAGTTTCTGTGTATCATTTATATAAATGTTCCAAATAAATCACAGAGAAAACTTAGGGATGAACAGAAAATATGGGAATGAATATAAATAATATATGAGAGAAAGAAGTATTAAGAGTATAATATTCATGAATTCTAGGGTTTTTATCTTCTTTGCTACTCTATGACAAATACTTAGAATTCTGTCTGGAACACAAGATTTTCAGTAGCTCTATGTGGCAGCACTGACTCAATGGACATGAGTTTGAATGAACTCCGGGAGTTGGTGATGGACAGGGAGGCCTGGCGTGCTGCAGTCCATGGGGTCACAAAGAGTCGGACATGACTGAGCAACTGAACTGAACTGAACTGATGTGGAAGAAAAATGGGAAGGAAGGAAGGAAGGAAAGAAAACAATATAACTTGCTCTATTTATGGCATAAGTTGAAATAATGATTTTTTGGAAGATTGAAAAATTTCTAAGAAGGCAACAATGGGGGAGAGATGACAGCCTTCTATATTATTCTAGATACAATTGCCTTGCCCTTTCACCCCATTTTTTTTATCTGCATAGTGTTTTTGTTTTTCATTAAAGTGTAATTGATTACAGTTTCATGTGTACAGCAGAGATTCAGTTATATATATATATATATATATATATATATATATATATAATTTCCAGATTCTTTTCTATTATAGTTTATTACAAGATACAGTAAGTCCCCTACATATGAACCTTCAAGTTGTGAACTTTCAAGATGTGAATGTGGGTTCACATGTCTAATCACATAAGGTGTGAGTGAAGTTGCAGTTTGCCCTCTGTCTCCTATCACTGACAGTCCTTCAGCTCTACCATCTTCCACTTCCTCTCCCTCTTCCAGTCAACTCTTCTCACCTGTTCATCGATGCCAGCCCCTGTATGCCAGCTGCTATACTGTATCTACTTACTTTTCAAGGTATTGTACTAGAAGATAAAAGATGTTTTATTTACTTTTTGTTTTCATGTATTGCTTGTGTGAAAAATATTATACACCTATTACAGTACTATAATACAGTGCTATATAGCCCAATGTGTTAGCTAATTTTGTTAGCTAGTTTAACTTTGCTGGATTTACAAACGTGCTCTTGGAACAGAATGTTCTGATGTAGGGGATTTACTGTAT
This sequence comes from Aepyceros melampus, assembly GCA_006408695.1. NCBI lineage: Eukaryota > Metazoa > Chordata > Mammalia > Artiodactyla > Bovidae > Aepyceros > Aepyceros melampus. The sequence goes on along the minus strand of SJXQ01001780.1, from coordinate 226,510 downwards.
TGAATAAAATTCCATGCTGGTAACTATAAGCCTGTTTTCTGTGTCTGAGGGTCTATTTCTGTTTTGTAAATATGTTCTTTTGTATCACTTTTCTATCTTCCACATATAGGCACCATGTTTCTAACAACTGAGATAACCGACACTTGAGTCTTCACGTCAAGATCTAGATCTGGTTTTCTAAGCAGATGGGAGTACTGGAAACACAGGGCCTCTTTAGTGAGTGAGGGTCATGGGGGAGACCTGGGGAGCCACCATCGCTCTCATCTGGGTTTAGAAGAGCCAATCCTTGTGCCTCCTTGACTCCAAGACACAGCATTGGCTGCCATCAGTCACTAACGTTCACATCACTCTGGGTTCACTTCATCGCTTTCCTGTACCTGCAGGCTCTGAGGCATTTGAATCATCATGCTTGACAAGATCCTGGTACTGCAACAGAGGGCCTGATGAGGTCCTCTCACCCTATTTTACAGCAATCTAGAATAGTTTTATCCAGTATGGCAGGCACTAGCCACATGTGGCTATTTACACGTAATCTAAAATAACTGCAATAGAATGACATTAAACATTCAATTACTCAGTCACACTAGCATCAAACGCTCAATAGCTGCATATGGCTAGTGTTTGAGCAGTATTAAGTAAAACTATTTCCATTACCACAAAAAGTTCTGGATTCTGTTTGTTTGAAATTCTAGAACCATATTATTTGATTCTTAATATAGTGAGATTCATTTAAAATTAGATAGAAGGTAATTCAAATATTAGAACTGAGTTTCTCAGAAATAGGTAATGCTTTGTGTTTCATTTAGTGTAGTTTATAATTTATCATTATTGTTTATATTAGCTTCCTGTCTTGACATAAAGATCATGAGTTTAGCACAGAATAGTACTGAAGTGAATGGGATGTTTGGCTGCTTTTTTAATTTTAGAGCTGGAAAGAAAATAGAAGAGAGAGAATAAGGAATAGCGATGAGGGAAAATATAGCTGTTCATCCATTCATCCACTGACTCATTGTACGAGTTCTCCTTGAGTTTATGTAAGAATTCAAGCACTATTCTTTGGTGTTGCAGATTTAAACTGGAAAAAGTCATTGTGTCAAAGCTCAGAAATTTCATAATCCATTATAGAAGACTGACATATAAATTATAACAAAAAACAGTTCAATAATAGGTTAAGTGGTAGGAAAGCAGAAAGAAAAAAAAAATCTGCCTGGGGGAGAGTAAAAAAAATTACATTTCAGTGATGTCTTCATATGGGAAGCAAAGTGTCAGCCTAAAGAATAGAGAGGGTTTTTTGTTTTATTTTGCTTTATTTTTTTTAAAACTAAAGAGATTAATCTTTACAAAGGCAACTTTCATTCTTTGCTAATGTAAGAGCTAGCAGCCTTGATTTAAGGATAAATCAAGGTTGATTTAAGGATATCTAGAGGGGAAGATATACATTGAGATTAGGAAAATAAACTGGGCCAGATTGTATAGAGTTATGGAATTTTGTTTAAAAATTTGGATATTCTTCTTCTTCATCCAAAGGGCAAGGAACATAATTCAGATGAGCCTTCCTAAAAGAGGAATAGCTGCAAAAGAATGAAAACACAAAGAGTATATAGGTCTGGAGTCTCCCTTCCAGAATCCTGGGAAACAGGCATGAATGGGAAATGTAGGGCTTCAAAATAAGAGGCCCATTGGTCACTCTCAATTCACTAATGCATGCTTACTTTAAAGAGAACCCTTAAAGAAAACACGAGAGCTTTGCTGGTGCTCAGTGGTAAAGACTCCACCTGCCAATGCAAGAGACATAGGTTTAGTCCCTGATCCAGAAAGATCCCATATGCCAAGCAGGGCAACTAAGCCTGTGTGCCACAATTAATAAGCCTGTGCTCTAGAACCCAGGAGTCACCACTACTGAGCCCACACTGCAGCTGTTAAAGCCTGTGTGCCTTAGAACCCATGCTCCACCAACAAGAGAAGACACTGCAATGAGAAGCCTCTGCTCAGCCACTATAGAGTAGGCCCGGCTTACTGCAACTAGAGAAAAGCCTTCATAGCAACTAAGACCCAGCACATCCAAAAATAAATAAACAAAATAACTTTTTAAAACAGATTTCTCTTTAAAAGAAAGAAGGAAAAAACATCAGTCAAGGAGATAGTTCTTTCTTAAGACTATCCTTATTGATGATGTATATTCTGCCTAAAAACATTTTTCCTCCAGTTATGCTTGATGGAAAGCTCTGCTTCTTTCTACCTTTGAGCTATGCATGCAAAATGAAAGAAAAAATCTTCCATCTGTTCTTTATTATCAGACATTCCCTTAATAGCATATACTGATATTACTGTTACAGAAGGTAGCATTTGAATAATACAAGTAAAATGCAAATACCAATAATGCAAGTAAAATATGAATACCAAAGAAAACTGGTAATCAAAATGTCACAATTTTTGCTTTCAAGAGAATGATAAAGAGTATGTTAAAATAGTCAAATCAATTGTACATTCTAAAGTGAATCATAACCGCTAGATTGTTTTACCTTGCAACAGAACCCCATACTTTTCACTAAAATCAATTACCCCAGTTTTTGATAGACATTGGAACTTAGGAGCTAGGTAGAGGCACATTTTAGAAATTAAGTACATGAGTTAGAATGACACACTAGAAATTAGAATTAGAAAGTACATTTGCCTTAAGGAGTTTTTATTTGACTAGGTTCTTCCAGGGGATCGCAAGAGTCGGACACGACTTAGCGACTAAACCACTACCACAAGATATGGCCTGGCCTCTCTAATTATAAATACTTCAAAAGTAATGACTTGTGAACAATCACAGGAATACGAGAAGATCCAGAACTGTAATAAGGATGTTTTTGTTTTTTCCTTTTCCTTCTCTTTAACCTCTGCTTCTTTGTTTCTTTTATTAAAGAGGGAAAGACATGATGACTTCAAAGTAAAACATCTTAATGTTCATCCTGATTTTCCTAAGTGTCTCAGACATATGGATATAATCCTTTATCATGCATTGATATATTTATACATGACAGTACTGAATTGAAGAACTAGAAAGTGAAGATTTAGATGAGGATTAACAATGATTTGTTAATCCTTTGTCTCTTAACTCAATGATTTAGCAAAGATTCACCCTGTGGTTGTACATTACCTGGTGTGTTTCTAGGTGGGACACAACCTACAAAAAGATCCAGTGGAGTTGTCTTCTTATCATAAAATCAAATATTTCATTAACCTGACCTAAGAAGAGAATGAATGAGGGAAGCAAAGGAAAACAAAACAAAATAAAAAATCTTGAAGAAGATTGATTGTTTTTCCCTGCTGCCACCTCATCTTCCTTATATTTTGTGAGAATGTTTATAGTAGTTAAATTAATATTGAACTAATCAAATTATAAACTTTATTATCAACAGATTCCTCACATCTCCTAGAAAATCAGTCAGCTTTTAGAAATGGAATAAACTGTAAACTGCAGATTAGCAGATGTTTTCAGTCCTCTTACGAACAATGAATAATCACCATGACAGGGATAGCCATGGTTTTTCAAACCTGCAGCTCTACATTTAAAAATGCCAGATTATTGTAATCTGGCCAAATGTATTTTGGGCATAAAAATCACAAATATGCAATTTAGCTATATAAAGTGGCTAACAGTCTCCTTGAGGCTGTCAAAATGTTAGACATGATTAAACAGCATTCAATACCAAATGATTTATCATGGCAACCATCATGGGAAGAATTTTCTTTCTGGTAGGTTTATTATACAACACTTTTTTGGGGCTTCCCTGGTGGCTCAGGCTGGTAAAGAGTCCACCTGCAATGCGGGAGACCTGGGTTTGATCCCTGGGTTGGGAAGATCCCCTGGAGAAGGAAAAGGCTACCCACTTCAGTATTCTGGCCTGGAAAATCCCATGGAGTGTACAGTCCATGGGGTCACAAAGAGTCGGACATGACTGAGTGAATTTCACTTCATTTAATTTCACTATATTATAAGAAAGCTCAGATGGTAAAGCGTCTGTCTACAACGCGGGAGACCTGGGTTCAATCCCTGGGTCAGGAAGATCCCCTGGAGAAGGAAATGGCAATCCACTCCAGTACTACTGCCTGGAAAATCCGGTGGATAGAGGAGCTTGGTAGGCTACAGTCCATGGGGTCGCAAAGAGTCGGACACGACTGAGCGACTTCACTTCACTTCACTTCACTTCATATTATAAGAAGAACCTACAAGACAAACATTCTGAAAGATGTAAAGTCAAAGGGTTGAATCAATTAAAACACTTGAGGTGGAGAGACAAACACTACAAGGTGAGTGGACAGAAATATTAATAATGAAACATTATATTAGAAAAAAAGCTTTTGTTTAAAATCATGAACTATGGATACAGAGATACATTATTGGATATTTTAATGAAGTTAACCTCTCTGGACATATATGTATGTCTAGAAACAGTCCTGTATTATTGTAGAAATAAATCAAGTTAGGAAGTTAGGTACAAAACATGAAATTCTAAATTTGATCTTTGAATGTCTCCATATCTCACTATTTTGCTTGTCATTAGTTGGAGTGTTTTCTGTGCATTGATTATGCTTACTCACTTAAGACACTTTGGAAGAGTGGAAAGAACATAACAAAGTTGATCTCAGGCTCTTCTGCTTAAAAATACTGTGAACTTGCCATGTTCAGCTGATGCAAAATATAAAATTAATATACTACAAAAGTATGCTCTATGACTTTCAAAATTTCATATTATATACTTAAAGGGTATAAATTTTAAACTCTTACATGTTAAATAAGTACAGTTCTTCTAATTAGATTCTAAGAGCCTGTCTTTATCTTATTTGGTGTTTAAATTGAACAAATATCAATTGTATGTGTAAAATAACTGAAAGTAATGCAGACCTACTTTTTTGCATAAACTGTCTACCAAAGGACAGGCTCACTAATAGCCATTTCAAATCACCATGATGAAAATATGAATGACACTAAAAGCACGGAACCCAAACCAATTACTATTTTGGAGAACTTCTTACTGAAGTGAGTTGGATTGAGTAAGTAGATATTTGTTTTGCAGGAATAAACTATAGGTGAAATATTTGTTAAATGTTTAAAATGAGGGATAACTTCATCAGTAATTTTGTAAAACTATATTTAAAGATGATCATTTATGTGAAGAAATTTAGAAACAGGATAGAGAAAACTTTTATTTTATGTATAATTACATTTTGATAGTTATAACTAGGTTTAGTAATTGAAGATCAACTCATTCCTCCTTTAAAATAAATCTCATTTAATCTTATCTTTCCTACACATTACTTATTGTCAATACAATTTATTTAACATCTTTGATATTCTGCAATTCTCCTATTCAAACATTATATGTGCTTTTTTCTCCACCATTCCATCCCCAAATGTTTCCATTTAAAAATTTTAAAGAGAATTTAAATAAAAGATAACTCATGTACTATACAATGAATCCAGATGGAAAGTGCAACCTATTTTTACAAAGTAATATTGAATCACTATATTAAAAATGCAGTGGAATTTAACCAAAGCAGTATAGACAGACTTATGTGTACTAAAACTGCAGTCATCAAAGATGAAGAGTAGTTCAAAATAAATATACTAGCTTTTAAACTCAAGAAGCTAAAAGAAGTAAAACTAAAGTAAGTAAAATGAAAGAACAGATTTTATACAGAAAAAATACAGAAATTAGTGAAGTGAAAAGCAAAAATAAAAACTGCTTCTTTGAAGATACCACAAAAATAACAAATATTTAAGTAGCTCTGAAAAAGGTTAAGAAAAAAAAAATTAGGGAGAGAAAAGGCATAGAGATTGAGAGGAGATTAAACACATATGAGGAAATACAGGTATCTCAGTGGTAACGAATCCTTTTTTCTAATTCATAAGATACAGGAGATCTGGGTTTGATCCCTGGGTGAGATCCCCTTAAGATCCCCTTAAGAGGAAATGGTAACCTGCTTCAGTATTCTTGCCTGGAAAATCCCATGGACAGAAGAGCTTAGAGAACTACAATCCACATGGCTGTAAAGAGTTGGACATGGATGTGTGACTGAGCATACACATCCTAATGCATAATAACAACTTTCAGAAATTCCTTTCTAAACTTTTATGTACTTGTCACACTTCCATTAATTACCTCAAAAACCTTTCCCCCCAAACCACTTTCCCCCAAAGCTGGATTATACTTTTATTTTTTACTACCAGCTTTTATTTATTTTCATCAACTTTCAATTTCTACTTTTTCTTCATGTGAACACTAATTCTCTGAGCTTACTAAAGTAGATTTTTTCAAAGTTCTTAGCTTTCCCTAATTTCCTCTTTCTTTTTTCTTAGCATAATCGGCACGTGTAAGGGACTGATGCAATTAGAATCATGATGAGGAAGAAGAGTGGGAAGAAAGGGAAAGATGAAGAATTAAAAATCATCCTTAATGAATGGGGAAAAAGTCAAAGAAGTTAATCGTTGGGTTAACCAAAAAACTGGCCAAATATTTTGAGCTGATAGGTTTTACTCAGTTGCAATAGGTTAATGAATGAGAGACTTATGCTTATTTTGGGCTTCCCTGGTGGCTCAGCTGCTAAGAATCTCCCTGCAATGCTGGAGACCTGGGTTGATCCCTGGGTTGGGAAGATCCCTGGAGAAGGCAATGACTACCCACTCCAATATTCTGGCCTGGAGAGTTCCATCGAGTGTATAGTCCATGGGGTTGCAAAGAGTCGGATACAAATGAGTGACTCACTTTTCATACTTATGGTTGATTTGATATATTCCAAATAAGCATTTAATAAAATTAAAACTTTTCCCAATAAATTTTATAGCTGTTATTGAAGAAAATTTCTTAAACTCATAATATTATTGTTGCTTTTATAATCATTATTTTAAAATAAAAATGAATATATTGCCTAGTTTTCAGATTAGCCAACATCACTAATTTGATTTGAATACTTTCTTTTTACTGATTTTCAGGGGCTCAAATATACTGGTTATTTATTATCTAATTGAACAAACAAAATATTATCCCTAGTCTGGATTTATTGAATTAGAATCTTGATAGGCAGAGCCTGAACTTAAACAGCTTCTTCAATGATTCTGATGCACACATTTTTGCCATCTAATATCAGAAGGAAGACAGGTAACTAAATACAGTGTTCAGTATGAGGCAGAAAGAAGTCAGAACTGGAAAGCTGTGAGAAGTAGTATGGAGACACAGAGTTGGGAGACTAATTCTGACAGATAAAACTTCTAAAGGCATATTATAAAGTCTGTGAAGAATTAATACAAAGTAGTAAGAACCATTTATGAATACCTCACTCATAATAAGAAAAAGTTTCACTTGAATTTGTCTTGTGGAATAAACCTGATATGTTAAGGCAGATTTCCTGACTTTTTCTAAAGAAAACATTGCAGTTTCTTACTGTTGAGTAATATTTAACTATTAAACATGCCAATGTAGGACACTGTAGCATTAATCATTGTCTTTAATGTTAAATCAGAACTGGCACTAAGAGACATTAATAGTCATTCCCCGTCACTTGTTCTAACAAGTTAAAATTGTAATAACAATGTAATGAAACTAAATAAAATAGAAGTAAATCCTGAAACATTTTCATAATTTTGCAGTGCAAAAAACCCACTTTAGAAACACAATGCTCTAAGATTCAAATCGAATAGACAATAATGAAAATCAGAATGATAAAACAAAAAATTAGACAAAGTTTAAAAAGAAGTAAAAATTTTGGAGAAAATGGTTATAGTATATCAAAAATACATTTCTGTAAATTTGCTTTAAGAAGACAAACAACACATTAAAAAATGCAAAAATTGCAATAGAAAATCAAATAAAAATAAGCCATATATATGAAGAAATGCCTCAGTATCACTGTTACTAATGGAAGTACAAAGTAAACAATAATGAGATGCCAATTTTACTTATTAGGAGGAAAAATGTAAAAATCAATGGGCAAAGCAATGTAGAAATTGGCAGTTTCATCAAAGAAATGATCTGATGTTTTTTTCAGTTTAAATGTATGCATAGACTTTGGCCCAGTAAATCAACTCATAGGCAAGCTTTGTACATTTGCACAAATATAAATATGTACCTTATTACAGTAAAAAGCTGGAAACAACTCAAAATGTCAGGATTTTTAGCAAGGCAAATAGCCCCTTGTGATGGTTAATTTATGTGTCAATTGGACTGGTCACAAGATGCCCAGAAATATATAATTTGGGATAAGTCTATGCAGGTGTTCCTAGATGAGATTAGTATTTCAATCAGGTGACTCAGTAGCCTGCCCTCTTCAGGGTATGCATACTCCAAATCCACTGGGCGCTGAATAGAGAAAAACAAAAAAAAAAAGAAGGGGAGACGAATATTTTTTCCTATCGCATTGCTTGAGCTAACATCTCAACTCATCTGCCTTCAGATTAGATTTACATCAGACTGAATTTAATCATCCATTTTCCTGTTCTTCAGTTTCAGAGGCAGATCATAATATTTGTCAGCCTCCATACTCATACACTCAAAGAAAGGCAATGCCAAAGAATGCAGAGGAACCAGAGATCAAATTGCCAACATCCGCTGGATCATGGAAAAAGAAACAGAGTTCCAGAAAAACATCTATTTNACCCTGATGCTGGGAGGGATTGGGGGCAAGAAGAGAAGGGGACGACAGAGGATGAGATGGCTGGATGGCATCACGGACTCAATGGACACGAGTCTGAGTGAACTCTGGGAGTTGGTGATGGACAGGGAGGCCTGGCGTGCTGCGATTCATGGGGTCGCAAAGAGTCGGACACGACTGAGCGACTGAACTGAACTGAACTGATACTCATATGAGTCAATTTCTTATAATAAATCTCCTTTTCTGTATGTATATATACACACACACACACACACACACACACAATAGGACATATATATATATCTCCTATTGCTTCCATTTTTCTAGAAATCCCTGACTAATATATCACACAACTAGAAGCTATATTCCCCAGCCTTCTTTATACCTAGAGGTACTCTTTTAACTAAATTCTGGCCAATCGTGTGTGAATAGAGGTGAAGTTGGCTATTCTGGGCACACATCTAAAGAGAAACTGCTCATTCTTCAATTCCTCTGCCCCATTCTCCCTTCCTGTGGTCCATATTGTGGAGAGGAATCAATTTGTCTTGTATAAATAAGGAAAATACTCTAGAGGATGGCTGCTGCTGCTGCTAAGTCACTTCAGTCGTGTCCGACTCTGTGTGACCCCATAGACGGAAGTCCACCAGGGTCCCCCGTCCCAGGGATTCTCCAGGCAAGAACACTGGAGTGGGTTGCCATTTCCTTCTCTAATGCATGAAAGTGAAAAGTGAAAGTGAAGTCGCTCAGTTGTATCCAACTCTTAGCGACCCCATGGACTGCAGCCTACCGGCTTTTCTGTCCATGGGATTTTCCAGGCAAGAGTACTGGAGTGGGGTGCCATCGCCTTCTCCATAGAGGATGGCAGACCAGCAAAATAAATAAAAACCCCATAGACGGAAGTCCACCAGGGTCCCCCGTCCCAGGGATTCTCCAGGCAAGAACACTGGAGTGGGTTGCCATTTCCTTCTCTAATGCATGAAAGTGAAAAGTGAAAGTGAAGTCGCTCAGTTGTATCCAACTCTTAGCGACCCCATGGACTGCAGCCTACCGGCTTTTCTGTCCATGGGATTTTCCAGGCAAGAGTACTGGAGTGGGGTGCCATCGCCTTCTCCATAGAGGATGGCAGACCAGCAAAATAAATAAAATCTGCATGCCTAAAAACTGTCTTGGAGAGAGTCATTAAACCCTCTTGGGACTTCTCTGTGAGAGAAAAACATACTTTCTATCCGCTTAAGCCACTGTTTTTGGTTCTGGTTTAAGAGGCTGAAGTGATATTCTAACTAATACAATAGTAAATGCATATGAACGGAACATGTGACACCGAGATGTGAAAACATACCAGTTTTCAATGAAAAAATGTTGCCGCCATATCAGTAAACAAATGATGTTCAGCCAGCAATCAGTCACATTACAGCCACCCAATGGTGAGCCCAGGGCAAACTGAGGAGAGAAACAGGATGCCCACGACCTACCAGTCAATCGCTGCAGCCACCCCAGATGAGGCACTCAGAGGACACTAAGGATGAGAAAGCACGGATACCAGCCCCAGATAACTGAAGTGCATATCAAAAGAACAATTTCAGTGAGCCCAGACTCTTGCATCTTTTCATACAAAGAAAAGCACTAAATTCTTTAATTTGAGATATCTGGTTTTCTCTAATCAACAGTAATCATTTCATGTTTCAACTACCTGGTCTTTGTTGCAAAAACTGCTATATACCCTGGCTCCTCCCTTACCTCTTGGAGCAGTCTCTCAGAGTTATCTGAGATACTGTGTCCTGGGCTTAAGTCCTCAGTTTTGTCTGCCAAATAAAACATAATTCTCAACTTTTAGGTTATGCTTTTTTTTCAGTCGACACACTATAGACACTTTTATCAGAATTCAGATATAAGTCCACATTCAAACCCAATAAATCAACATTCTGATATCTCCAAAATTCTGATAAAGATACATATTGCAAGCAAATTAGATTTCATCTGAGTTACATTTTCTTTTTTACTAACCTCCAAAGTATGAGCCATCTGTCAGCTTCATTTCTTTACTGGATTTTGTGATGACACCAGCAACACCATGTTGAATGAAATACATTTTTTTACCCACAGCTCCTTCTCGTATGATATAATCTCCAGGTTGAAACACCTCAAATCTCAACTTGCTCAGCATGGCGGTCACGAAATTAGGATCCGCATTAGCAAAAAGAGGCATTGTAGCCACTAGTTTTCGGCAGTTGAAGTTGACTATCTCCTAAAGATGGCAAGAGTAAACAAAAATTAAGAGAGATTAATCATATCAAGAAGCAAAACAGGTGCTGAAATTAAGATCTCTATATAGCATGACATTGTAATTTAAATTAAGAAACAAAAATACATAAATTCTAATAATCCAATATTTCTTCAAAGTCAGGGATTATGTTTTATTATTGAGTTGAAATGTTGTATTCCTAGTATATAGAGTAGTATAGGCATGTATTAAACATCAATAAATATTAATTAAATATATACAAAGTTCACCTTTTATAATTTCCTGTTCTTTTATCATTCTTTATACAAAATTAGAATTAAAATGTGGAAAGGTTTTAGTCTCCTTTTTATCTTTTTATGAAGAAAAGAAACCACATCACTTCCTATTAACCTTGATGCTACTGCTTCTGTGATCCATTGTGTTGAACAATCTAATTTATACCTACTGACTGGAATTCTGAAACAAGAGCCCAGCTGCCAATAAAATGCCAACAGCATTCTTATGTTTTTTCTTAATGTCATTCATATTATGGGAAGGAGACTTGATATTGTTCACATTACACAAAGGAGACTCTAATTTGACTATAATCTGTAATTATAAATTCAATTTGTTTCTGGGTTAGATCAGAAAATTACCCTTTTTAAACCTCCTGGGTTATCATTGGAAGTTTTGGACTGGACAGAGGCCATATTTTCCTTTTTCTAAATTGCTTTCTTTATGGGATCAGGTCAGTTCTAAATTAGGAGATGTATACACCAGACTAGACACAGTGCTATCATGATGAACCAAAACAAGGATATGGGACCAACCAGTTTCAATGCTGAAAGTTAGATATGGAACAGAATAAACAATGGAAATCTAAATTTCACTTCAATGCCATTTTTTAGAAATACCTTCTCCAAAGCCCCCTGCCTCGCCAAAGAACAGGGTTGGACCTGAATTTGTGAGCATGCTTAAGAGACATATAAAACGAAGTCACCTCTGTCAAGAGATGGAAAAAGGGCAAAATGATTCAGAGGTATTAAAAGGGAAAGAGATCTGCATTCCTGCTTTGGGAATACAAACTTCTAGATTCCAATATGCGGAAAGAAACTTTCCTCAATCTTCTTCATACAATAGTTTGATATTTAACATTCCACGATAGTTAAAAAATTCCAATTGATGCAAAGGCACAGAATTTTGAGTCCAACATGGAAGAGAAAGTGTTTCATCCTCAACAATATGCTGTGAATTCAGCAAAGCAGATAAGTAGCATGGGAACTAGTAAAATATTTAAAAATCAGCAGCAATAACGAGAAAGTGAACATAAAGACAAAAACAAGAGAAGGATATTACCTGTGGTACTTGGTACAGGATCATCCAAGCTCTGTAATGCACAATAGACATTTGGGTAGCTATATCTAGGGGCATTTGTGATCAGTTTTAACTGGTGTTGAAGACCTGTGGTTGGAGTGGGGGACTACATAAGCTCAGCACATTGTAAGTGTTCAATCTATATGCATAATGTATGAGTAAACAGAAGGAAGGGATAAAAAAGAAGAAAAGAAGGAAGGAAAGGGGCTAAAAGGGAAAGAAGGAAGATGGAGTTTTGGCACTGGAAAACAAAGTGCTCACAAAACTTGGTTTATATTCCTATTGGGAAGTGGCTATTTAAAATTCTTAAAATGCTTTCTCAAGTCAATAGCTTGAGAAACAAGGCTTATGTATATAAAAACGTGGTTTTTCACTATTCAAAATATTGGATCTTCCACACAAAAAAACACATGAAGATAAAGGTGAACCATTCAAGGTACCCAAGGTAACCACATGAATTAAAAAGAGACAGAGATATATTATTAAAATGATCAGATTGCTTGTTTGAAAGTTAATGATATTATGCGTAAAATGACATAGAAGTATCCTGCATAAGAAATTGAAAATAAGCCAGGTCGCAGAGAAAATAAGTTTTCAAACAAAATAATAAAATAATCTTTTCATCTATATTCTTTGATTTGAAGGATACAGATCTTTCTCTTCATTGTTTTCTCACTTTTATTTTAGAAAATAATTGAAAGCATATTTTACAAGAAATTAAACTGGTCTTTATTTACATGGGTAATTCTTTTCTATGATGCATCGCATATTCAGGTTCACCACTGGAGCTGCCTTGATTATATTACTGTGAAAATAATTTCAAATTATTGTTAATTGAAGGAATCCATTCATTTTCTTTCTGTGGAACTTTTACCTCCTTGTGAATTCTTTCTGATCTAAACTGTAAATTCTAATAGAACTTGGAGAGCAAAAGACATAATGGGACAGAAAGTTATTGGCATTGAAAAGCTCTTCCTCTTCCCATGAAGTCTGCTTGCTTTGAGAGCATATAGTTTAATGGACTTCCCTGGTAGCTCAACTGGTAAAGAATCCTCCTGCAATGCACAAAACCCCGATTCGATTCCTGGGTTGGGAAGATCCCCTGGAGAAGGGATAGGCTACCCACTCCAGGATTCTGGCCTGGAGAAATCCATGGACTACAGTCCATGGGGTTGCAGACAGTCGGAAGTTTAATGGAAACAATCAAGTGATTCTTGAGGTTAGCAAGGTTTTTAAAAGCTCTTCTCCATCAATCATATTTCTTTATAGCATATTTTCTTAGAGAGAACATATTTAGTTAAGTTATTAATATCTTTCTATTAGTAAAACAAAACTTTTAACACTCCTCCTCTTTAATCACAGGTCCTTATAGCACATTCATTTAAATAAAACACACAGTAAAGTTATTAATATCTCTACTCTCCATCCAGATTCTTTATGGCAGTTGTTCTAATGAGAGTTTTTAGTGACATGTCTGGCTTGAGTTAGGAGTATTGTCTATACACAATACATTGAGGAACATTCTCTCTCTAAGGGAATCAGACACATGGCCCTGACCTTGAGATAATAAAGTATGACCCCACGGACCCGCCAGGCTCCTCTGTCCATGGAATTTTCCAGCCAATGGAGTGAGTAGCCATTCCCTTCTACAGAGGATATTTGCAACCCAGGGATCAAACTTGGGTCTCCCATGATGCAGGCAGATTCTTTACCATCTGAGCCACCAGTGAAAGTGAAAGTGTTAGTTGTTCAGTCATGTACGACTCTTTGTGATTCCATGGACTGTAGCCCCACCAGGCTTTATCTATCTCAGTGATTCCTCTTTTGCTCTATCTCATTGATTCCTCTGTCCATGGATTCTCCAAGCAAGAATAATGGGTTGCCATTCCCTTCACTAGGGGATCTTCCTCACACAAGGATCGAACCCAGGTCTCCTGCATTACAAGCAGATTTTTTACCAACTGAGCCACCAGGTAAGCCACCAGGGAAGTCCACCAGGGAAGCAGACACATGGCCCTGACCTTGATAACAAAGTACTCCAGATTACTAAGTTTACTTCATAACTTAAGAAAGTAAAATTATTTCTTCCTCAAGTATCGTATCATACCAGATAGTATGGGAGTGCTAGAAAACAAATAAAGAAACAAGCAAAAACATCAACAAGAAGCCCACACAATGAAAAGGATATTTCAAAGAGGCCAACTAAAAGAGCTATTAAGCCAGTGCTGTAACAACTTGAGTAACAAAACAAATAATTGGTTTAACCTCAAAGTGTAAGATAAATATGAGCCTGAAAAAGAAAAAAAAAAAGTGAAAGAGTTAGTTACTCAGTCGTGTCTGACTCTTTGTGACTCCATGAACTGAAGCCACCAGGTTCCTCTGTCCATGGGATTCTCCAGGCAAGAGTACTGGAGTGGGTAGCCATTTCCTTCTCCAGGGGATCTTCCCAACCCAGGAATTGAAGCTGGGTCTCCTGAATTGCAGGCAGATTCTTTACTGTCTGAGCCACCAGGGAATCCCCAAATTTACATATATACATAAATAACTTATACATATACAAACAAACATATGCATATATACATATGTATATGTACATATATAAATAAATAAGTTAAAAAGTAGAGGAAAATAGACAAATCTCCTTTTTAAATTCCAAATAAATCAACTTTTATATATTGAAAACACAGCATAATATAACAACAAGACAATGACAATGAAGAATCCTCCATTTGATCTTACTTTGACATGTCAGTTTAAGATACGAAAGCCTTTCTTTTTCAGCACTCCATCCCAATATTTTGCTAAAGTACAACAGGATTATTCACGTTAATTGTTAGTATAGAGGATATTTTTTTAACTATAATATGGATATTGTTAAATGCATGTCTTAAACATACACAGATCTTAGATGAATTTTTAAAATGTATATGAACCTACATAACCTCCTGGATCCATGTGCAGACCAATTTTTAGAAGGCTTCCTTTTTTGCTTTTCCAATCAAGCCCAGAGGTTCTCACTCTTCTGACATATCACTATAAGCAGTTGTACTTGAAATTCGCACAAATGGCGTCACACACTGCAGAGTCTTTAACGTCTTCCCTGTTTTGCTCGTCATCATGTCAGTGTGATTCATCCATGCTGTTGTGTGGCAGCAGTTCTTTCTTTTTATATTTCAGGCTGTATTTCATTCTATGACTATGTCACAATTTATTTCTCCATCCACCTTTCATGACACTTGGGTTGTTTCCAGTTTCAGGCTAATAAGATCAGCCTGTTATGAACATTCTTGAAGTGCCTTATGCACTGATTTCTCTTGCATATTTACCTTGTGTTGGAAATGCTGGGTAATTGGATAATCATGTTTTTAACTTTGGTAGATACCACCAAAAGTTTTCTAAAATGATTACATTATTTTTCACATATACCAGCAGTAAGTATATTGAGTTGCCCTACATCATTGGAAAAACTTTATAACTCTTAATTTTAGCCATTAGCCACTATGGTTCGGATGGTAAAGAATCTGCCTGCAATGTGGGAGACCTGGGTTAGATCCCTAGGTGAGGGAGATCACCTAGAGAAGGCAACTCACTCCAGTATTCTTGCTTGGAAAATTCCATGGACAGAGGAACCTGGTGGGCTGCAGTCCGTGGAGTCACAAAGAGTCAGGCATGACTGACTGACTAACATTTTCACTTTCATTAGCTATTAGGAGATACGTGGCTTCACTTTACATTCTGCCAGTGATTAATGTTGCTATGCACATTTTCATAGGCTCATTGGTCAGATGAATATTTTGTTTGGTGAAGTGTCCAGTCAATAGTTTTCTCTGATTTTTCTATTTAAGGAGTTCATTTTATATTCTTGACAGGAGCTCTTTGTTGGGATATGCACTGCAAATAGTTCTTCCCATCTGTGGTTTGCCTTTTTACTCTCAATGGTATCTTTTATTGTTGGTAATTTGATTTCTAGTTTGTTTAACTTTATGACAATAAGAAAAAATGGGATTTGATATATTTAGATTGCTTCAGGGATTTATTTTAACCATAAATCTGTGCTTTGGAATCACACATATTCTGTAACCTTGAGAAATTTTATGCAATATCTTCTTTGTTATTTAAAAGAATAGCAGGATTTTAAGGTTCCTTCTAGCACTACAATTCTTTACTGACAATTTAAGTATCATTCTGTAAAATTTTGTAAAACATTTTGTTCTCCTCCATTCTAAAATATTTTATTTCACACAGTATAGCCCTAAAAAGTTTTAAGCGTGGTCGCTATAAATATAATTACCATCATTGCAATAATGAATCATAGAGTAATCTTAACAAAACAGAGTTGCTGCCGCATTGCTAAATTCTTACACCCAACACACTGTATTTTTAGATTGTATGGAGCTCACAAGGTTTTCCTTCTAAGAACTTATGTTAGACAGCCATTCAAATGGCATCCAATGTGCAGACTTTTATGTGAACTTTAGAAACAACTAAGTGCATATAGTCAAATCTGTATCAAATGAAACCTTATCACTTAGAACATCCTATAAAATAGTGCTGCTGATGTTGTTCTAGGTTTTTTTTTTTTTTTTTTTCAATTCAGTGGCCTGGGATAGGTAGCATCTAAACAGAGTAACTGGATATATTAGGGGTTTCTTTAAAGCAGAAATAATTTTAAGGATGAACACAATAAAAATAAGAGATGATATTTATGGGGTTCTTCTTGGTTCCAGGTATTGATTTAAACAAAGCTGTACAAGTATTGGATTTTCCCTGTAGCTCAGACGGTAAAGAATCTGCCTTCAATGCAGGTGACCTGGGTTCGAACCCTGGGTCAGGACAATCCTCTGGAGAAGGGAATGGCAGTTCACTCCAGTATTCTTGCCTGGGGAATCCCATGGACAGAGGAGCCTGGTGGGTCACAGTCCAGGGTTCGAAAAGAGTCAGACATGACTGAGCGACTAACACTACTTTAGTAACACTACTAACACTACTACTAACACTATTTCCCACTACTACTACAAGTACTAAATTATTTTATCCTCACAAAATCCTATGCCTTAGGTATTATTACTACTCTGCTTTATAGAAGACATTGAATAATCTGTCAAAGACCACAACATTTCAAGGAAAACTGTGGTTTATTGGATAGCCCAGCTCCCTTAGTATTTTGACCAGTTCTAAGAAGTCATCTTGTATGTGAGTGCAGTCATATCTGACTCTTTATGACCCATGGACTGCAGCCTGCCAGGCTCCTCTGTCCATGGGATTTTCCAGGCAAGAATACTGGAGAGGGTTGTCTTTTCCTACTCGAGGGGATCTTCCCAACCCAGGGACTGAACTCATATCTCCTATAGCTCCTGCACTGCAGGCAATTCTTTACCACTGAGCCACTGGGGAAGCTCATAAGAATTTGTCTTACCTTTGCCCATAACTACAACTGCTACAAGCCAGAAGATTCTGATATAAACTATAAATTTTTTCTTTAGAACTTTACACATTTTGAGAACCTGACATGTGGGGTGGCAAGCTGATGGCTACAAATTGGCTGCTTTTATTTCCCCATAGCAATTATTTTTAAAGATCTGAATCTCCTGATCTTTATATTGGCATCTCTGCTCCAATTTGCCAGCTTTTAAATTTTTTTATTATTATGATCATTTTTATGTTTTATTTATTTTGAATTAATTTTTATTGAAGTACAGTTGATTTACAGTGTGTTAGCTTCTGCTGTATAGCAAAGTGAATCAGATTTGCCACAGTTTTTAAAACATGCTACTTCATACAATTTGGCTGTCTGACTGGCTTTGTAAATCAATAGATTCTGAGATCTTTGAACTACAAAGCAAGAGACTGCAAGAAGACAGAGGGAGACCAGAGTTTCTTGTTATTGTTTGTGGGGGTATGTCTTATGTTACAGGAAACAGTGTTGATGTCTACCCTTGACATCTCCTCATAAGAAATGTTTCTTCAGTGATATCTCTAGTTTTCCCTACATAACCCCCAAAGGAACATTGTACTTTGACAAGTTAAAGATGGTATGTGGAAGGGAAAGAAAGGGAATGATGTATATTAGGCACCCATTTTAAGGAGGTACTTTACATATTATGCCTCATTTATTCCTGGAGGATAACAACCAAAGGATGAACTTGAATTTGATTTTATTTCCCCACATATATAAGGAATGAAGATAGTGGAGCTTAGAGAGAAAATACATTGTCCAAGCCACAGAGCTAGAATACATCTAGGGAAACTCATCATTTGACTTTCCAACCATTGTTCATTCACTCCATTATGGGCCTCCCTATTACCTGGATCAAAGTCACAAAAGCTGAGCAGTTAAAATTAACTCACACTCCTATATTTTGCAATTCTCTGTGCTTAGGAATGAAAACAAAAAGTCACTTTTATTATTTCATAACTTTTTCAGTCAAAAACTTTACTCATTTCAGACAAATACCTATTCTTTTTTACTTCAATGTATTTCTACCTCTCCAATGTAGAAGAATGTAGTTTACAGCTTAAACTAATCTGAATTCATTTAAACTAATTTTATGCAGTATACATATTTTCAGGGCAGATTATTACATGGCTATATATTTACTGTTACATAATTCTCCAAAAATAAAAAATTCTAGCATATATATATATATATAAAGGATCTTTGGGTCTATTACACGTGATCCAGTTGCTATGAAAATATAGCTGCTTGAACAATAATTATTGAAAGTTATTTTGAAAACTGAGGAAAATAATGTTTCTCTTATGTACTTATTTAATTTTATCTTTAATTATCAACATTCATTTATATATCTGGTAAATAAGAAGCATCTGCTCTGTCCAGAAATTAGTGCAAAATGTAAATATACAAGAAGACAAATGAAATCTTCAAACACAGCCAAATAATTTGAACTCATGAGTTCATTTCCTCAAACAACCCCATGACATAGTCACAAATGTTGAAGGGAAAGAAGAGATATTGGTGCCAGAAATTACACAATAGTTAATTTAAAAATAAGCATTGTAAACCTGGAGCCTAAAGATACTTTAAAAAGATGTTAGGCTTCAGGTAGTTGCTCTGAACCTGAAGTTTTATGAGAACAGATATATACCGTATACCATATTAGTGTCTTATGGGATACAGATGGTGCTTTCATAGGATTTTCAAAGGAGCCATTACCATCATGAGGGTAAGTACCACTAGCATAAATGGCTAGTGATGATGATGACTTAATATTTATTGAATGCTTATGACAGAGGAGCCTGGCAAGCTACAGTCTATGATGTTGTAAAGAGTCGGATATGACTGAACACTTGTCAGTCAGTCATTGAACGCTTTGGTTTTTCTCCTTTAATTACAACAACCTGATACAGTTGTATTATTAACCCAGCAGTACAGATGAGCCAAATAATTTTCAAATAGGTTGTCATTTCACAAAAATCACATAGCATGTAGGAACTGAGTCCAATATTTAAAAGTATACAGTCTGTTTCTAGAATAACCTTGTCTAACATAGCAGTCATTGGCCACATTGAGTTACTGACCATTAGTAAATATTTAATTTATTTAATTTTAACTACTTATCAGCTTTAACTTTAAAGCTGATAATTTAGTTATTAGAAAATATTAAATTTTTTGGAAAAACTTGGAAAGGTGACTATATTTTTTAACTGTAAATTTTATGAAACCTATATAAAGATCAAGCAGTATAAAAAATTAACATTCTAACTGAAATATTCTGTCAGAATGGCTATCATCGAAAAGTCTACAAATAATAAATGCTGGAGATGGTGTGGAGAAAAGGGAACCCTCCTAAACTGTTGATGAGAATGTAACTTAGTACCACCACTATGGAGAACAATATGGAGGTTCCTTATAAAAACTGAAAATAGAGCTACCATATGATCCAGCAATCTGAATTCTGGGCATATATCTGCATAAAACGGTAATTCAAAAAGATACAGGCACCACAGTGTTCACAGCAGCACTATTTAAATAGCCAAGTTATGAAAGCAACCTAGATGTTCATCAACAGATTAGCGGATAGAGAAGACGCAGTACATATATACAACGAAATATTACTCAGCCATAAAAAGAATGAAGTTACACCATTTGTAGCAACATAGATGGACCTAGAGATTGTCATAGTAAAGCAGACAAAGACAAATACCATATGATATTGCATAAATGAGGAATCTAAAAACAAGGATACGAATGAACTCTCTTATAAAACAAAAACAGATCCACAGACATAGAAAACAAACTTATGGTTGCCAAAGGGAAATGGTAGGGGGAGGGAGGTTAACATAACACAGTATTATATATAAAATAGATAACAGACGAGGATCAACTGTATAGCACAGAGAACTATGTGCAACATTTTATAATAATCTATAAGCAAAAAGAATCTGAGAAATATACCTTTACATATGTATATTTATATGTGTATATATATGTATATGTATATATATACTGAACCACTGTGCTGTATACCTGAACAACATTGTAATTACACTTCAATTAAAAAAAAAGAGTTGATTCTAGACTTAATCTAAAAAAAATGAACGCAAGCTATCTCATTAAAGATATTTTTTAAATTGATTACAGTTTGAAATTATAATATGGTGAATATACTGAGTTAATAAAATTTGTCATACTTAGTTTCACACATTTATTTTTAAAATATCACTGTTAGTATGAAGTCAAGTGGGCCTTAGGAAGTATTACTTCGAACAAAGATAATGGAGGTGATGGAATTCCAGAAGAACTATTTAAAATTCCAAAAGATTATGTTGTTTAAGTGCTGAACTCAATATGTAAGCAAATTTGGAAAATTCAGCAGTGGCACAGGACTGGAAAAGGTCAGTTTTCACTTCAATCCCAAAGAAGGGCAATGCCAAAGGATGTTCAAAATATTGTATAATTGTGTTCATTTCAGGTTAGCAAGCTTATGCTCAAAATCCTTCAAGCTAGGCTTCAGCAAAACATGAAGCAAGAACTTCCAGATGTATGAGATGGTTTAGAAACTGCAGAGGAACCAGAGATCAAACTGCAAACCTTTGTTGGATCACTGGGAAAGCCAGGGAATTTCAGAAAAATATCTACTTCTGCTACACTGACTACACTAAAGCCTTTGACTTTGTAGATCACAAGAAACTGGAAATTTTTTCTTAAAGGAATGGGAATACCAGACACCTTACCTGCCTTCTGAGAAACCTGTATGCAGGTCAAGAAGCAACAGTTAGAACTGGATACGGCACAATGGACTGGCTCCAAATTGGGAAAGGAGTACGTTAAGGTTGTATGTTGTCACCTGCATATTTAACTTATATGCAGAGTATATCATGTGAAATGCCAGGCTAGATGAATCACAAGCTGGAATAAAGATTGCCAGGAGAAATATCAACAACCTCCTATGTGCAGATGATACCACTCTAATGGCAGGAAGCAAATAGGAACTAAAGAGCCTCTTGATAAGGGTGAGAGAGGAGAGTGGAAAAGCTGGCTTAAAACTCAAAATTCAAAAACCGAAGATCATGGCATCCGGTCCCATCACTCCAAAGAAAATAAATAGGGAAAAAGTGGAAACAGTAGCAGATTTTATTTTCTTGGGTTCCAAAATCACTGCTGATGGTGACTATGGCCATGAAATTAAATGATGCTTGCTCCTTGGAAGACAGCATATTCAGAAGCAGAGATACCACTTTGCTAACAAAGGTTCATATAGTCAAAGCTATGACTTTTCCAATAGTCATGTAGGGATATGAGAGTTGGACCATAACGAAGGCTGAGTGTCAAAGAATAGAAGCTTTCAAATTGTGTTGCTTAGAAGACTCCTAAGAGACCTTTGGACAGCAAGATCAAATCAGTCCATCCTAAAGGAAATCAACCCTGACTATTCATTGGAAGGACTGATGTTGAAGTTGAAATTCCAATACGTTGGCCACCTGATATGAAGAGCCAACTCTTTGCAAAGGTCTGTGATTCTGGAAAGATTGAGGGCAAGAGGAGAAGGGGACAACAGAGGATGAAACAGTTGATAGTATCACTGACTCAATGAATATGAGTATGAGCAAAGTTTGGGAGACAGTGAAGGACAGGGGAGCCTGGTGTGCTACAGTGCATAAGGTCTAACAGGGTAGGATGTGACTGAGCGACTAAACAACAACAACTAGAAGATTTAAACTTACATATGTAATGTGATTCATGTTTTATTTTTACTCAACAGAGAGCATTCCTTCAAAAAAAGCATGATATAATATGTATGGAAAGTAGATGCAGTTCTAGATTTTTTTAAATCTTCATGTAAAATATGTTACTTATTGAAGAATCCAACAAGACAAACATAAGGTATAATTTTTTGATATTTATTTCTATTTTGAAGAGAGAGGTGAAACTGAATGTGAAATTTTCATAGAAGAGTAAAACACTGTTCAGTTTGATTCTTGAAAAGATTAGATTTATATCCTCTGATTTCTAAGAAGTATAAATGAATATATGGGAAATGTTAACCATTTTTTTTTTAAGAGACCTCACTGAAAAGCTCTAAGAAGTGATCTGCAGTCATTACCTTTAAAACCATTACATGAAGTTTGTGAGGCAATAAATAAATTAAAATATCCATATCAGCTTCTGAGCAGTCCTTAATGTCCTGGGAGAGAGCATTTCTGAAAAGACTGCTGAAAATGTCCAACACAGAGTGGGGTCCATAGAGACTGCCCAGAGTGGGTAAAGTTTGGGTTCGTGGTATGATGTAGAACCATTCTTGGGAAATAACAGAATATATTCAGGATTAGTCTATGGGACTAATCATGGCTCTTATGAAGACAGCGTCAATAAGAAAAAAAAAAAAAAAGCTTTGATGGCCTGCCAAAGATGGCATTTTCCTACTTGGATGTATTTATAATACTTTTTCTAAGATACAGTTTACCAGGCTCCAGTCCAGATTCAGAGAATCTGAATCTAAATCTTTAAGGGATATGACTCAAAAAATCCTTGTTTTTAATAACACATTTCAAGTCATAAGCAGTCAGATATGGAAACCATGGTCCCTAAAATAAGAAGTATCTGCAAGTTGAGGAAGGAAGATACATATGTATATATTCAGTGTAAGATAATTGTAAAAAGTAAACTAAACATGGGTGAGACTCTGTGTATCTCTTGCTGTGTATGTATCTGGGCTTAGTCCTTGATACCAAAACCAACTGACTCAGTGCTTGTACAAAGCAACTCATACCTTAAACTCTTCACTTATAAGCAACTCTACCTAGATAACTGTAATGATTAAAGATAAAAGGAAAATATTTAATTTCACAAAGTGTTATCTATCATTTACCATTATAAGTAACAGTTGTAAACAACTTTTATAAAACAAATGAATGTTAAAATCAAAGTAATAGTAGAGACTATATATTCTATAAAATTTCAGAGAAAAAATAATTCAGAGCAATTTGGTAAGAATAGCCTGCCAGGTGCCTCTGTCCATGGAATTTTCTGGGCAAGAATATTGGAGTAGGTTGCCATACCCTTCTCCAGGGCATCTTCCCCACTCAGGGGTTGATGGGCCTCCTGCATAGGCAGGCAGATTCTTTACTCTCTGAGCCACCAGGGAAGCCAAGAATATATTAGGTCAGATTTTTTTCTAAATGTTGAGTTGAGTACTGGTTATTAAAGACAAAAGTCAAGATAGGAGCAGGGGTTCAGAAGATAAAAATGACAAGATAGTCTTTGAGCACAGTCAGTGATATTCCCTGTGGCCAAAGTAAAAATTCTTATAATTTCCTAATGATGTAGTAATTTAGAAATTGAATTGCAAATTAAATAGATATTCCATTTTTTTTAAAGAAGCACATATTTGAAATTAAAAAGAAAAATTTCCCTCAGCATTTCTAACAGGCTTATATTGATCTGGTGGTTTGTATTTTAATTTGCAAGATGGTTGCATGTATAAGTCAATCACCCCATACAAACCTTAATGCTTGAAAATGTTTTAAACACTTATGCAAACATTGGCTAACAAATTAGGTAACTGCTTTAATTTCTGAAAGTCAAAGCATTTCCCTTGATTTCTGTGTCCCCATTAAGAGAATTTATGAAGAGCTATTTCTTTAATTGGGAAAGTCTGTCTTATTCTTTTTTTTAAAGAGAGCATTTAACTTTCTTTATAATTCCTAAATAATCTGAAAATAAAAAAATATGTAATAAAATTAAAGGTAATAAATACATTTAATTTTTATTTGGGGGAATTTAAAGGAGTTAGAGATAAGAAAGTGAAGTCTCTTAAAAAACTTTGGTTAGAGATGTGCTATGTGCTTAGCCACTCAGTTGTGTCTGACTCTTTGCCACTCCATAGTCTTAGCCCACCAGGCTCCTCTATCCACGGCAATTCTCCAGCCAAGAATATTGGAGTGGGTTGCCATGCCATCCTCCAGGGGATTTTCCCAACCCAGGGATCAAACCCAGATCTCCCACATCATGGGTGCATTCTTTACCATCTAGCCACCAGGGAAGCCCCAGAGTACTGGAGTGGGTAACCTATCTCTTCTCCAGGGGATCTTTCTGACCCGGGAATTGAACCAGAGTCTCATGAGACCCAGGGTCTCATGAATTGCAGGCAGATTCTTTACCAACTGAGCTGAGATGAGTAACATTTATATGGGGGAAGTTAAAGGCTTTTGAACTGTGGTGTTAGGAGAAGACTCTTGAGAGTCCCTTGGAATGCAAGGAGATCCAACCAGTCCATTCTAAAGGAGATCAGTCCTGGGTGTTCACTGGGAGGACTGATGTTGAAGCTGAAACTCCAATACTTTGGCCACCTGATGTGAAGAGTTGACTCATTGAAAAAGACTCTGATGCTGGGAGGGATTCGGGGCAGGAGGAAAAGGGGACGACAAGAGGATAAGATGGCTGGATGGCATCACTGACTCGATGGACGTGAGTTTGATGATGGACAGTTGGAGGGAGTTGGTGATGGACAGGGAGGCCTGGAGTGCTGCAATTCATGGAGTTGCAAGGAGTTGGACACGACTGAGCGACTGAAGTGAACTGACTGAAAGGAGTTACAGGTAAGATACGAGTTAGAGGATTGATGAATTAACTTATAGGTGCCTCAATTTTAGTTTACTGCAGTTTTACATCTTATAAAAAAATAAAGTTTTTTTATATTAGCAAGCAATTATATTTTTAAAAATCTTTAAAATCAAAACGCATATACACATATCCCTTAAAATAATAAAAGAAAAAAATCACTGTATTTCCATCACTGAAAGTAATTCATGTATTCTTTTAATCTGATTTCTTATTCATGTTAATTTAATTGAAATCATAATAACATTGAATATCTATTATTCCCCACATTTATAACATAAAATACTTACCATTTTGAGTTATGATCTTCAATAACATTCTTTTTAATGGTCACACAATATTTCATCTTGTGTTAATAGTAGTTATAAGAAAAACCCAATAGAGTTAAAGAGATAATAGTCTGCAATGGACTCTTAAATACTGGCCAGCTTTAATATTTTTCACCATTTCTTATTTTTAAATTCGGCTATAGCATTAATTGCTAGGTTCATAGTCTCTTCATTTTATGAGTTAAAAGGTAACTAGCCTAAAATCTCTGCATATATAAATGACAAATTATGATTAAGTGGCTTAAATGAAATCTGTCTGCTTGTAAAGAATAGATCGGAACATGGTGAATTTTGAGAGCTACAGATTCAAAAATTTAAATGTTTTCTGTAGTTACAGTTCTCATATGCATCTAATTTGGTTCTGAGATATTAAATCACATTTAAACTTTACCAGACGAATGCAAATGAAGCTTGAGATTAATTTGGTCTTTGCATACTCCTACTGTTTTGCCTTCCTAGAACACAGGAACATATTAGGTACCATGCAGGATGTCAGCAGATGACATAAAATTCTCTTAACAGTCAATTAAATTTGATTGTACAGGAAAGAAAATAATGTAGAAACAGACCAAAAAGCCTAAACCAAAGTTTGTATATTGAGACTTCCCTGGTGGTCCAGTGGTTAAGAATCTGCCTGCCAATGAAGGGCACACAGGTTCGATCCCTGGTCCAGGAACTAAGATCTCATATGCAGCAGGGCAACTAAGCCTGGTGCCACAACTACTGAAGCCCATGAGCTCTAAAGCCTGTACTTTGCAACAAGAGAAGCTTCTGCAATAAGAAGCCCATGTGCCACAAATAGAGAGTAGCTCCCACTCGCTACAACTAGAGAAAGACTGCAAGGAGCAATGAAGAACCTGTGTGCTGCAACAAAGATCCAGGCTAGCCAAAAATAAATAAATTAAAAAAAATTGTATACTGACAATGATAGTGTTCATTAGAGACTTAGTATCACTGTCCCACTCTGAAATCCTAGGCTGAAGCTCAGTTAGGATTTGTGTAAACACCAGGGAGTGCAGCTCCAGTGGTCTGCAAACTGTGAGCAAGTTGTAGAGTGATTTACAGAACAGGAGTGAAGCCCACTTGGCAGGATAAAAACAGATTAATCTGGACTGTCAAAAACAGTGAATACATCAAACAGCTAAACTAAAAAATATTATTCAAACAGGAACAGTGGATAGTACAATGAGTTAAAAAAAATTCTGAGAAGGGATTTGGAGAATTTGATAAAAACCTATTCATGAAATTTTGTAATAAAATCCATATAAATTCTTTTTCACCATTAATAGGCCAGCAATAGAAATAACAGTATGTGTACATGTGCAAAGGACATGAGGAAATCAGGCCACTCCCTAAAACTAAGCAGGCATTCTAAGCTGCATTAAATATTTATTTGTCTGTCACATGAGTTAGATTTAAGCATTGCACGTGTTGGCAAGCATTATGGGCTTAACAGTGACACCTCTACATTCATATGCAGATGTCTTAACTCCCAGTCCTTCAGAATGTGCCTGTGTTTGGAGACAGGACTATTAACGAGGAGATGACGTTATAATAAAGCTGTGAGAATGGGTCCTAATCTAGTATGACTGCTATGAGAAGAAAAAATTGAGCACATGAAAAGAAAGGTGGCCATCTGCAAGCAAAAGAGAGAAACCCCAGAAGAATCCAAACCTGACACTTGATCTTGGACTTCCGCCCCTAGAAGTATGAGAAAATGATTGTTGATTAAGCACCATGGTATTTTGTGATTACAGCCTTAACAAATTAACATAGTGAGTTAGGCTGGCTAAAGTGTGGCAGGAAGGACGAAGCTGCCCCCTGGGAGTATCTGTCAAGACACAGCAGCACCTCGGCTCTGGAAGTACTGCAGTGGTAGGGGTAACACCCATGATCCAGCTCAGATGGCTCTGAGGAGCTGTAGAACACAGCCCACACACTTCAACAACTTCTGAGCTCTTCAGTCTGGGGTGAAATAAATTAAAAAACAGAAAACAAAAAAAAACTTTACTTACACAAAAAAAGGATTTTGCTTTATTTTTGTATTGAGTGTGAAGTATCATGGGCATTTCGTTGACAAGAGCTACAGGCGGTTGGAAATGACTTTACAGGCAGGATGAGAGTAATAATGCGATTTTATAAAATAGATTTTTTACATTTTTATAAAATATATACAACAATATTTATAGTTTAAGCATTTCCATGTATACAGTTCACAAGAACATTCATAATGTTGTCTGAGTGTTGCCATTAGTGATTGTGTGTGCTAAGTCACTTCAGTCGTATTCAATTCTTTGATAACCAATGGACTGTAGCCCGCCAGACTCCTCTGTCCACGGGATTCTCCAGGCAAGAATACTGGAGTGAGTTGCCATGCCCTCCTCCAGGGGATATTCCCGACCCAGGGATCGAACTGGCATCTCTTATGTCTCCTGCACTGGCAGGTGGGTTCTTTACCACTAGCGCCATCTGGGAAGTTCCTCTGTATCTGTACCTAGAACATTCTCATCAATTTCAACCAAAGTTCTGTAACCTTTAAACTATAACTTTCTCCCTTCACTCAAATCACTGATAAATTCTACTCTCTCTTGCTATGAATGTGCTTATTCCACCAGCCTCATAAGTAGAATTATACAACACTACCACAGGACTAATTTTTGAGACCTAAACATTGTTTAGGAAAACCACTAGACCATTCAGGTATGACCTAAATCAAATCCCTTATGATTATACGGTGGAAGTGAGAAATAGATTTAAGGGTCTAGATCTGATAGATAGAGTGCCTGATGAATTATGGAATGAGGTTCGTGACATTGTACAGGAGACAGGGATCAAGACCATCCCCATGGAAAAGAAATGCAAAAAAGCAAAATGGTTGTCTGGGGAGGCCATACAAATAGCTGTGAAAAAAAGAGAAGCAAAAAGGAGAAAAGGAAAGATATAAGCATCTGAATGCAGAGTTCCAAAGAATAGCAAGAAGAGATAAGAAAGTCTTCTTCAGCGATCAATGCAAAAAATAGAGGAAAAGAACAGAATGGAAAAGACTAGAGATCTCTTCAAGAAATTAGAGATACCATGGGAAAGTTTCATGCAAAGATGGGCTTGATAAAGGACAGAAATGGTATGGATCTAATAGAAGCAGAAGATATTAAGAAGAGATGGCAAGAATACACAGAAGAAC